>JAOSBK010046760.1:0-18589 GCA_027568895.1 Erythroxylum shatona | reverse complement strand
TGAATTGATTTTATGAATGTGATTTGGATATGTATAGATATGGATGAATGTGTATGATGATGGGATATGAATTGTGAAATTGCATATGGATTGATACATAAATTGTGTATGGTTATGGAATAAAAATGTGATTGTATGGGAATATGAATAGGAATTCAATATGAATGTGTTTTGGATTGCGTTTGAATTCCGGATGGGGAGTTCGATGATTACCGGTGATCATTTGAGAAATATAGAAGTGTTTTTAAGCCATTTGCAGGTTTGGGTTATTGAAAAAGCAGCTGTTATGCTGCCGAATTTTTGATTCAAATAAAGATAGAATAAGATAAGAATTAGTTAAGATTATATGATTTGAGTTTTTGTTTAAGGTTTGAAATTGATAAATTCCTAATGAATGCTTTGTATGAGATTTGCGATTAGTAATGAAAGATGAATAACATAAATGAAAGAAAGAAAGAAAAAAAAATTACACCGATTTTCGGATTGTGTTAGTCTAGGGTTTCCAACGCGATGGCTTTCTAAAGTGTAGGTTATCGGATGTCGGTACTTCGTTTGCTTTCGATTTCGAACCATTCGATTTTCCTTCGGTGGAGTTCAGTTCGAATTGATCCGTTTGTTTGCATTGCTTTTGATTCGTATTCGATTTGCTTCGATTCATTTCGTTTCGTTATCCGATTATTTCGTTTCGAATTCGATTGGCTTTCGTGTCTTTCGCCTTAGGTTTCTGGATTGATTTGCATTTCGCCTTTGTTTTCGACCGTTTATTCGATTGAGTTTTCCAAGTTTTCGTATTCGCTTCTGCTTCTTTCGTTTCCGACACTTTGTGATTGCCTTTTTCCAGTTGGGGTCCGGTTCTGAGATCGGGTCCCAACAGAATAAGACTTGTTCTAATACCAATTGTTGGTCCCCATATGGCATGTAAGATGGGTGGGTGAATTGTGTGCTCACTTTTTTCCTTTTATAGTGTAATGAAAGAATTGACTATTCTAATAAATGGTTGTGGCAAATTCACATACTATAATAAAAAAACAATCATAATAATAACTAAAAGAGAGAAGAGAAAAAGAGATAAAAACCTACATCCATACAACACTTAGCCTACATCCACTTATTAAGCTCCAGATAAAAATTCACTATCTTATTCCTTCAGTGGTTAAAGAATAACCCTTCATAAAACATCTCTTTCGTAGTAGGTAAAGAGAAATCCTTACAATCATCTTACTTTGATAAAAGATAAAGAATATCCTTTATCAAATCTTCTTCAAGTAAATAGAGTATCCAAATCAGTTTCGCTAATCACAACAAGTATGCAACCTTAAAACTCCTTCTCTTGCTAACATTAATGAACAATGGATTAAAATATGTCATGTAATGTAGATATACACTCTCTAGCCTTTTAAGGCTCTTAGAAACTCTCTAGTATGTGAATAAACTTCCTATAACTCATTTTGGATCAATCTATTCTAAAAACAATCTAAAAAATTTGTTAGAAACAAAAATTAGTCATTATAATGGCTAATAATAGTGATATTGGTAAACTAATCTAATATATTGGTTGATCAATATTTAATATTCACTGACTTATAGATTGACCAATATGACATACATTACAACCTTATGACATATAATTTTTCACTTCTTCTAATATAATGGTTGAGCACATCTAAATATTATTCGACTAATGTCTCTAGAAATAGTGTAGTGGTTAATAACACCTATATACTAGTTGACAAATGTGTTAGAAATAATTAATCGACAAGTGTGTTTAAAAATTTATTTTCAAAGCTTTTTAATTCCATATTAATTTATCTAACTTAATATAAAATCATTTCAAATGTTCCCGCCAAATATTATTTTAAAAACTAAGATTTATTTCAAATCAAAACAGATCTCCCTTTAGTTTTTTTAAAAAATCTCCTTTTAACGATAAAAGAATAATGCATTATGTCTTATATGAAAACCATAATGCAATAATTAAACCCCTAATTTATTAAAAAGAATAAGATAAGGTTACAAGAAGGACTACAATAAATTGATTAAGTCTTGATATGCTTCATTCCTCAATTTTCTTAGTTCTTTACTTTAATTATATATATGCTATTTATTAACTCCATTCATTGATTGTTCGATTTATTCAGTTGACTCCTCTGCTCACTTTGCCCCCTTTATTGAACTTCATTATTCATATATTTCTTGATTCCATTATAATAGATCTATAAATATTACCAAAAATAAATTCATTAATAGAAATACAATTTATTATCATCAAAACATGTTAAGACCTCATTTGTTCAACAATTATGACTAATTGATTCTTGTGGTTATTAAGGATTAAATTTACCTTTTGTTTTAGTTAATTAGATGTAATTTTGATTTAACTAAAATATGATCCTAAAATAACAATAAAAAATAAAAAACAGAAAGGAAAAGAGATATCATTCTTAACAAAAACAAAAAATCCTTGAGTTGATAAAAAGGAAATAACATGGGATCTAGAGGAATAAAGGATATTACATATTGTAATAATGGTTCTTTGATTTTTTTCATTCTTCTATTAATCGCCACTCTCTCTTCTATGACTAATAAACTTTTCTCTTTATCAACAATGAAATAATATTTCCTTCTTAGGTTAAAAAAAACATATTTCAAAAAATAGTTCCTATTAAAGTTGGCCATCTTCCTCTCTTTCGCCTCTTCTTCTCTTTTTATTTCTATAGTTAATATACAATTTTTTTGTTTTATTGGTCCTCGAATGACATATAAGAGGTTGATGAATTGTGTGTGTATACCTTTTAAACTTTTATTGATAACTAATGAATAAATTATCTATTTTAATAAATGATTATGACAAATTCATATATATTAATCATAAAACAATCACATCAATAATCAAAGAGAGTATGTAAAGTGAAGATAAAAATTGTTTATGATGGTTAAACCTAACAACTTTTCGCCTATGTATACTTCGTAAGCTCCATTTTTTAATTCATTATCATCTTCTTTGATAAATAAAGAGAATATGTATGCTTTCCTTTAGAAGAAGAACCCTCTATACATCTTCCTTTCCTAGGGTAAAGATACATCCTTTGCATATCTTCCTTAAGATAAATCCTTTGCACATCTTCCTTTCATAGGGTTAAGAGAAATCTTTTAAACATCTTTTTAATTTAATGACTCTCTTAATTTATATTTCATAATTCAAATACAATATAAAAATTTCCTTTCTTGATTGCACAATGCTTCTGAGGGTTCATATCATGCTCACACATATAGTTCACATCGTGCTCACACATATAGAAATGTAACGAAACTCTTTTAAAAGCTTTCTAGGATTCCTTTTAGTGCTAAACTTATGTGAAGTATATTTATACTTAAAACCAACTCAAATAGTAATTGGACATAGAAATTAATTGTTACAATGATTAGTTAATTAGTAAAAATGTTGTGGAAAGCTAGTTGACCCATTGATTAGTCAACAGTCTGAAGGATGACAAATGACCAATTATATAACTTTTTGTTCTTATGTTCGAGTAGGTTTGCAAAATCTTTTAGCTAACAAAACTCATTAAAAAATAATATGAAAACTTCAATTTCCAAGTTTTTTTAAAGATAAAACACATCCTTTAACATAAAATTAATTCAAAACCATTTCAAAAATTCTTTAAGTTAATTTTAAGATCAAAGGTTTACTTTAAAGTTCAAAATAAAATTTCTTGATGATTATGAAAGGATTTATAGATTATTCTCTATATGTAAATGACTATCAATATCTGAGCTCTTAGTTAACTAAAATGACCAAGATAAGGTTATAAGAAAGATTATAGTATTTTGATGCATATGAAATGGCTCCAATCTTAGTCTACTTAACTTGAATATCCTTAAAAGCTCTATTGAATTATGTTCATTATCCACTTTTCTTCTTTTGTTCATCCTTTGATTGCTCAATTGATTCAATTTCTTTATTTTATCACTTTTCTATTCCATTAAATTTGATAGTTCATCTGTTGTTTAGATATTTGAAGAATTACCTTACTAATATCAGCAAATTTAAAAACATTGAAAGTAACATGTTTTGTTACCATAAAAAACCATAGTTTAAAACCTTAAATAGTTTAACATGATTGACTAGTAATATATTATTCTCAAAGAATATCCTTATTTTTCTTTTCTCTTATCTTATAACTCCCTAAGAAAAATCCCATAGTATGTAGATCTTTTTTAGTTTAAATCATGTTTATTTAATTGTCTTCAACAATGAATCACATTTTAACCCATCCTTATCTATTTTTTTTTTCTAGTTATGGCAATAAAATGAACCCAAGAAATTAGAGGTGCAACTCATGCACTAAAAGTGATTCTTTTACCATCATCATTAATTTTGTTCGAGTTTCTTTACTCTATTGACATTCCTCATGCTATTTTATGTGTCTCATATATATTGAAAAAAAGATCAAGAGGGAGGTTTTTTTTTAGAATTAGGTCAAGAAGGTAGTCATAGAAGATGGTGGATTTAAAGGATGATATACATACCACTAATTCTTCTTAACACATCATTTTAAGGATCTATAGCCTAAGAGAAACCAGATACCACCCTCTTTTTTTCTTGATTTTGATATGAGTTAGTTAGCATGCTCCTTTTTTTTAATTTATAGCCTTTTAGTTTGATATTAATATGATTATTTTAGTTTCAAGGATGCTTGTTTAATTTTAAAGGCTATACTTTTATTTTAGTCATTATTTCTTTTTATTTTTAGATTTGATAGATTATGTACAAAAGAAATATATTATAAGAGAAGCTAAATAAAATAGATTAAGAGAAAAGTGATATTGGTAAATAGAAGAGATGTATGCCACTGTAAAGGTATAATCCAAAGTCATCTTTGCTTATATCATGTTCGCTTCATGAAATTAAATGTTTGATGTTTGCATTCTTATGCCTTTCCCATATTTTTTCCTCTTAATATGCCTATTCACTTATATTTGTTAGGTCTTTATATATGGTTATTGGACTTAAAGATTCGTTTAATAGATTTTGCTTTTATTCTAAGCGATGGTTTGATTATAAGGTGAATTTTCCTAACGTACCTTTAGCTTTTATGATTTTGAATACCATTGATCCTAATTTCATTATTTAAATTAATGTTTTTCTTTAAATGTCTTGTTATATTATGTTGATTTATAGTTATAATCATTGTTTTATTAAGTTTGTCACACCGTTATCTTTACCTTGTTTTTATTTTTTGAAGTTATAATGGCCCTTTTTCTAGGTGTTTATATTCTTACTTTTATAAAAAAATTACATGTTTTTTCCTTTTATTTTACATAACTATATTCCTCAAGTGTTAGTTAAAAGCTTTTAATATTTGTTTGTTTGTGATTTTTTTAATTAGCTCTTGTATTTTAGGATCTATATCTCCATATTTTTCATTGATATATTTCGTTCTTAGTTAAAGTCATTATATTTCATTCACAATAGGAAAAACTTTCAAACAGAGTAAAACATTGCCCTTTTTGTTTTACATGATGTTTTCAAGGTTTATTTTGACTTAAACTGTATAGTTGTCTTCCCATCTTAACTTAAAAGGTTATTTGAAATTATGATTTTTATTTCACTTTGTTCCTAAAGTTTTAGTGTTGTATCTTATCTTTAGGATAGTTAAGAAATAGTTGTTTTGTTTTCTTACATTTTAGTCATGAACGAGTCATTTAGTCTTGGTGCTTTTGGTTTATGATTATGCTAGTTATTCCTAATTGCTTTATGAATGATGTGTGGTTAAGAAAAATCATTTACACCTTAGGCATAACTTTTAACTTGATTTAGTTTTTTCTTATTATGGACTATGTTCAATAAGTTATTAAGTGAATTTTACTATGTCTTTAATGTGTGATTAGTATATCTTTACTATTTATAATATAATTACCTAATCATGTTGCATTCATCTTCTCACTTCTTTAATCCTTTATGATTTGTTCTAAATTTTGCACAGTGCATGCTTAAAATTACATTTGTGGCTTATTTTTTTGCTAGATATCTCTAATGTAATCTACATTCTTCATGATTTATATTTTCAATATGGAAATCTTATATAACATGTTTAGAATGAACTGATATTTCATCAACCAAATTTTATCATAACTCTAATTAAAATGATCTTGTTGCTATAAATCTCATAATTGCAAATTTTTGTTTATTAGGTCACATTATGAGCTGCCTTTTTTTATACCTCAAATAAGGATTAGATTACATGCTTTATTCATTTATTAGTATGAAGACTAATTCTTTCTTGTCAATACTCGATTGTTGCCTAAATTGTCCTAGTTATAATCAAATTGTATATATTTTAAAATTTCTCAAAAATTATTATCATCATATAATGCAAATATATGGAAATTGTACCATACATGCTAGTATTAACCAAAAAATGGTATGATATTGTGTTATGTTGTACAAGGATCTTACACTAGCTATGCTAGAATACCGACTAGTTACTAAACTAAATTGCAAATTTTTTAAAAAAATTAAAGACTAAATTGAAATTTTGAAAATTTTAACCCTAATTAAACCTACTTAAACATGAACTTGACCCCTTCCCTAATCCCCACCCTACTTGCCATTTAAACAACGCTTCTCTCACTTCTCTCACTCTCAACTCACTGTCTCAACTGTTAACCTATCACACTCATTGCACTTGTGGTCCCACACCAGTTAGGTAGTCAGCTATAGATTGCTCCCTCACCCAAACCCAGCTATACCCAATCCCAATTGCCCTCGTACCTAAACTTGCATCCGCACTTGCTGACTCACACCTAAAATTGCTGACTCATGCTTATACTTGCTGCATACCATTACACCACAATCCATATGCAGACCTATTGACCCAACCCATACCACTCTAAGGACTCAGTGAAGGTTACAAAAAATTTTGTATTTATGATCTACAGTCATTCAATGAATGTTGAAAAAATTTGTATATTTATATTCTACAATCCTTGTGACTCTGAGATAGTGATTTAGTGAAGGTTGTAAAAAAAGAAATAAATTTTGTGGAATTTATGGATTATGGAATATGGATATTGAAATATTAAATTGTGTTGATTGTTGATTTGAATATTAAATTATGTATTTTTGCTTTCTAGAATACTAAATATAGATAAATGAATATTGAATTGTGAAATTATGATGAATTGTGCATTATTATCATGTGGCTTTATGTTGTGCAGTAATTTTGTATGTTAAATTGTTGGTTTTTGGTGAATTGTGTAGTGTATCATGTATATTGATTCTTGACTATGGAGTTAATTTGAGTAAGAAACCAAGATGTTGATCAAAATTAATGAATGAAAGATTGTTAAATTAAAGTTGGGTATTAGGATTTCAATAACCACATTGATTGAAATTTGTTAAGAAAACAAAATAATGATCAACATTACAAATTGAATTGTATAAGCAAACAATATATTAGTTTATAGTTGAATAACGTGATTACATAAAATAGGTTGTAAACTTATAGTTGTGAGTTATAGTTGAAATTGAATAGATTGTAGTTATGAGTGTATGTCTTTATGGTTGATTTATCTAATCATGCAAAATGACTTATATAAAATGTATGTGTTTTTGTGTTAGTTTTTGTGATAGTAGTTAATAATGAAATTAAGTGTTCTTTATTTTGATACAAAGTTTTTAATTTAATTTTGACATTTTCTTTATTTATTTTAAAAATAAATAGAGGGAAGTTCAAGTACTCGTGATAATTATGTCGCTTCAGGTATATGAAGATTTGATGATTCAACTTGGCCTTAAGCTAGATTGGCTCATGGAATGAAGAACTATACTATTTGTTTGTATTGTAACAAGAATTGGAAAGGTGGGAGAATCACTAGATTAAACAAGAATTTAGCTAGAGTCAAAGGTGATGTGGAGCTTTGTAGGGAAATGAAGACTTTTTCTTGAAGAGTATCAACATGACAAATATAGGAGGCAAAGATTGAACTATGAAATTGGTAGTCAAGGTTCTTTTATTAATGGTCAAAATGAAAGTGGGGATGCTAAATGTGATAGTATTCCTACCCAACAAGAAGGATATGTTGCACATAATGTTAGGAAAATATGATGACATATATCTAATTTTTTACAGCATGAACAACTCTTGGAGCTTAGCCTCCAATTTGTAGTGCCATAAAATCTAGAGAAGTAGCTCATAATATGGCCATAGAGATGATAGTATGATTCATGTATAACATTCAATGTTGCATAATCTTATTATTATTAGCTTACGGTGGATACTATACCTCTTATAGTTCAAGATACAAAGCTCATTCAATTGATGACTATAGAGGTAAAAATTTTAATAAGCTTTATTTAAAAAATAAAAAGTTTATTTAGATAAAAGAAGAATGATATAGGCTACTTATGGGTGTTCAATCATATGTAATGGTTAGATAACTGTAAGAATGATCCTATTATTAATTTTCGATTTATTTTGCAAAAGAAACAATGCTTTTGAATTCTATTGCTGCATCTAGCCTTATTAGGAATGTTAATACTCTGTTTCAAATATGTGATGAAATTGTGAATGAAGTTGTGCCACAAAGTATTATTCAATTTATTACTAACAATGATTCTACTCATATAATAGTTGGAATAATACTACAAAGCAAGTATAATTCTTTTTGCTTGACTTCTTAGTTGCATATTGCATTGACTTGATGTTGAAAAATATAGGAGATGCTAGGTATTTTCCTATTATTGATGATATTATAAAAAATGTAAAAAAGGTGGCCAAGTTCATTTACAATCGTGTATAGGTCCTAAATTTAATGATAAAGGATTTCGCCAATGGTAGGAATTTATGTCATCCTGCTTTTACAAGATTTGTAACTAATTTTTTATCACCTTAATGTTTTATTTTGATGAAGAAGGAGTTTAGGAAAATGTTTATAAGTGATAAATGGGTTATATCTTAACATGTTAGGTCTATGCTAGAATGGAGGTTTCTAGAATTATATTTGAACATACTAAGCCTCAAAGTCAATTTGTCATCCAAGTTTATGAGCCTTTAGTGAGGGTACTTCATCTAAATGATAGTGATGAGAAGGAAATAATGGGATATCTTTATGATGCCATAGAGAGGGCAAAGGAAGCAATTAAGGTCAATATAAAAAAATACGCCTTCTTTATACACACCTTAACTTACAATCATCAATGAAAGATGGAAAAGACAACTTTACTTTCTGTTATTTGCAACTATGAAATATTTGAATCCTAATTTCTATTTCAAACCAAGTTTTACAAAGAAATATAAAGTTAATAGGGGAATGTTATTAAATATTACAATAATTGTTGCCCATAAGAAGATACAAGATCTCCCAAGCTAATAAATGAAGACTTGGAAGGATGCCTATGGTGATTTTAGGATGACAATTTTTATTTGTCAAAGAGACAAACTTAATCCAAGTATATATTTTTTCACTTTTGATACTTTTTAAAAATTAATCATCACTTTATTTTATTTATAATATCTTTTGTTGTCTAATAGCAGCTTAATGGGACTAATTTATAGTGGTGTTCCAAAATTGCAAAGGTTTGCAACTTAAATTCTAAGTCAATATGTGAGTGCAAAAGAGTGTTTAATGAAATGTATTATTCATCCATTCCAAGAAAAGTAATAGATTGGAACACTAAAGATTAAACGACTTGGTCTTTGTTTGATGCAATTTAAAGTTTCAAGAAAGGTATGTTATTATCATTATTAAGTTGGATATATATTTTTGTAATTTCTTAATAATTTAATTTTATTTGTTTACTTGGACTCTTAATAAAATAAGTTGTTTTGTCAATCCAATTTGCTTTAACCATATCAATCTTTTAGCATTTTAGGTTTCTAAGGAATCAAGTTTGATAGATAAGGGTGACTTGGAAGATAATCTTGGATAGAAATGTATTGACATGTCATTTAGTGCAATGAATTTGAATGGTGAAAATGATAAGGCTCTCCTCACTAATGAGGATTTTGTACCAAATGAGAATTAGAGTCAATGTGATTTAAGTAGATATTTTTTGAAGAAATTTAAATGGGTATTTGATTGAATGAAGTTCCTAGTTTTTATTTCTCCTCTTTGTTTTATTTCACTTGTATTTGGTGCATATGTTAAATTTTATATATTTAAGTATAATTTGTAAATGTTTTTATTTTAATTTTTACTTCCAGGTGGTTATTTCCTTGTCACAAGCTCTTAGTTAGAGAGTAGTATGTATTTATTATTCTTTTTTCATTTTTATGTAATTATTATTTGTTATATGATGAAATTATCACATCTTAAGTACTTTGTATTATCCTCAATTTTTTATTTGTATGATGATCATATTAATTATGATTACTATTTATATGTGAAATATATGAAAAATAATATTAATAAAAATAAATATATTGTTGTTATTTTAAATTTCTATTATTATGATTTTTGGAGGCATGGTCAATGTAAAATTATAAATTACACAATGCAATTTATTGAGGGACTATTTTGGAATTTTAAAAAATTTAGGGACTATGATATAAATTTAAAAAACTACATAAAATAGTATCTGATATTGATTGATACCGATATAGTATCATAGTAAAACCAAATTTGGTATTGGTATAGGTACGATATTCATAACTTTGATATAATGTCAATCCAATGATGCATTTAATTTCAATTAAATAATCTTAATATTTGATTTTTGCATAGTTGTATTAAGTCAAAATTTGAATATTGATTATATTTAAAGTGTATTTATTTAATTTTAATTAAGCATTATCACATTCATTTAGCTTTAATTATGTATGATCACATCCATTGAACTTTAAGTGTGCATGTTCATATATAATTTGTCTTAATTTGTATTTATTCATAATTTCATAATATTTGTCTTGAATTTCATCAGATTAAGTTTAAATGTATTTTACCATATAATTTATGCAAACTATTAGACTTAATTACATTTGTTTATTTCTACTTTCGATAAATTAATTTTAAATAATTCTAACTAAATTCTTAAACAATTCTAATTTGAGACAATTAATTTTCTTATCATAATTAATTATTCTTAATTTGATTAATTTAATTTAAATTTGATTTTTTGATATTAATATTTTCCAATTTTAGTTAAATAGTTTTTATTTTTCAAGTTAATTAATTTTGGAAATAAAAAAGGGAAAAGAAAATATGGAAAAGGACAAAACATGGAGGGGAGAGATGTTCAAGTATAAAACATGAAATGAAAGAGATAATTTGAGAATGGAAAAAAAGGACCTGATATGGTAATTGACAGTTGATGCCCATCCATTTCCAACTCAACATTTTTTAATAGATTTAATAATGGAAAGAATGGATTTCTTAAAGTTAGGTTTGAGAGAGAAGCTTCCCGTTATGTACAAATGGCATGTAAGCTCCACTGATCCCAGAAACCTCAACCTGATTTTGTGCTCCTAACTTGCTCTTTTCTTTTTAGTGTTTTACCTTATTACCACCTTCCTTTCTCCTCTTCTTCATCCTTGTTCTTTTCTTTCTTTAACTTTTCATTTTCCATTACTTTCTCCATTTTAGCAATGTCAAAGAAAAACTTCCCACCCTTTCTTGACTTCATCCCACTTAAATTCCTTCGTCTAACTTTGACAATACCACCTTTCCCTTATCCTATTGTTATCAAGAGATCTTGCATTCAAGTGGTAAGAGACTCTAATCTTGAGATCAAATTTAGACTGTAGCCTAAATAGGAACTCTGAGATTTAAGTTATAGCATCCCCTATTGACATATTGAAAGCTAGTGCGGGGATATGGAATACAGCTCTAATAGGCTACTTCTTGGACAAAAGTGTCTCATTTTCAGTAATGAAATCTTGGGTCATTACTAACTAGAAATAATTAGGACTAAAAAATATAATAATAAATAATCAAGATGTATTCTTCTTTATATTCTTCATTAGCTCTTTTGCAAGAAAGTTACTCAAATCAACATCTTACCATGTTCAAAACAAGCCTTTCTTACTTCAAAATTGGTGACCAGGGATTAACATTAAAGACATCAAACCTTTTAATGTCCTAATATGTATTTGTGTGCATAGAATTCCACTTGAATATTGGACTACATCAGGCTTGAGCCATATTGCTAACTCTATTGGAAGACATCTATGTTTGGACCAAGTAATAATAGAAATAAGTAGATTTAATTATGCCAAAACTTGTGTAGTTATAGAGGCTATGAAGTACCTACTGGATGAAATCACCATACTTAAATTAAATGACAATTTTGATTTGGTGGAAGATGTAGTCAAGGTAACTTATGTATGGAAACCTTCAACTATGATAACTAAGAAAACTTAGAAACCAATATGAAGTTGAAGTTAGGATACTCACATGAATTGTTAGAAGATGACAACAAAATTAGACCCCTAGTGGCTAATTCCTCTTAATTAGAAGTCAAAGCATACACCTTGGCTCTTAAAATAGAGGGCCTTAAAATAGATCCTAGAGGATAGGTAAACCATTAAACAATTATGAATAGCAAGCTTACCTACATAAAAAAAGTTGATTACACCATTACTATAGTTAAAGCTAATAATGTTGGTCCCTAATCAAAATACTATAGTAATGACCCCTCAAATGGAGTCAACTGAGTTGGTGGCTCTTGATAATAGTATAGATCTCTCAAATGCAATTCATATGAGATTGGCCATAATCTTAAAAGAAGATGAAGATTTTAAAGCTATAAATAGAAGAAGATCTAATAGGAAAAAGAGATCTTATTCCTTGAATAAAAACTTATAAGAGTTATAGTTTGCAATGTCAGGGGTTTAAATTTCCCTACTAAAAAGCTTATGCTTGAGGAGTTTATTTTGGAAAATAAGCCTACTTTACTTGAAACTTTGAAATCTAGAATCAAGGGTAATAATTGTAACTTAATTTTTTCCCAAAATGTTGAAAGCTGATGCACAAATATAGTGCACACCCAAATGGAAGAATCCTGATTCTTTTCAATGAAGATAATGTTTCAATTCTTAACTTCCTGATGATGGATTAACTGATTAATCTCAAGGTATATATTAAAGATTTGAATCTCATTGTTTGCATTTCCTTTATCTATATATTTAACTACTCATTCCAAAAGGACTGCCTTATGGACTAAACGTAGAGAGACTATTGTAAGCATGAGAAGTCAATAGCTCTTTCTAGGTGATTTCAATGGAACCATTACTTTAGAGGAAGAAGAATGCAATAACTCTCATAGAACATTCTGTGATGATTTGAGTAATTGTCTCGATGATATTTATGTTACTAAGATGCCTTTTAGAGGCAACTTTTTTACATGGAGTAATAAGCAAAAGGAAAATACTTTCCCAAAAAAATTGGATTGAGGACTCATTAACTTGGAGTGGCTCTGAGCTCTACCACACAACAAATCCATATTCCTCAATATAATATTATCAAACAATTTCCCATTATGGTGCAATATGTTAATACTAAAACTTGCAGCAAAAACCCCTTTAGGTTTAATAATGTTTTAGTTTATCTTGTAGGTTTCAATAAAGCAATTTAAAGGGGTATCAAGTACAATTTTATGGGAAAGTATATCTACACAAGAAAAATGAGTTAAATAATGGAGGAGCTTGAAACATTTTAGAAACAAAATATTGTTAACACTCATCATATGGTACAAACTGCTAAATCTGCATTATATAAGGCTCAATAGACAAGGATCCTCATTCTCCAACTCTTTAAACTAGAGAAAGGTAAACATTGCATAATTTTACTCAAGTTGTTAAGTTTGATTACTCTTTAGAGATCAAGGATCACATGGTTAAATGAAGGGGAAAGAAATTCAAATTTTTCTATACAAAAATGTTCTTCAGACAGGCTGCTAATAAGATTGTATCCATTTCAACCTCAAACTCAAGCTTAATAACTCAAAATCCACTTCTCAGGGCTATAGTAGAGCACTGCTATAATCATCTAGATTCTCCTTCTAGTGCTTGCTTATCTTTAAGGTTAACATAGGAAATCGTTTGAGAACAAATCATGTCCCAAGAAGCTGACCTACTAACTTAACTAATAACTGCCTAGGAAGCTGTTAATGCACTAAAATCTTTGTGTCCTTACAAGGAAACATGGCCTAATTGGGCTTAATATTAACTTCTTTATCAAAACTTGACTTATTACTAATCAACTAATTTCTAGATGTAGCCCTTAAATTTTTCAAAAAATGAATGAATGTTTAAGGAAATCATTCACACATTTATTCCTCTCATTCCTATAAGCAAATATCAAAGATTTATAAATGATTGTCTCCTAATAACATGTTGTAATAGCATTTACAAAGCAATAGTAGAAAGATTGAATAGTCCTTTAAAATCACATTAATCCTGCCTTGGGAGCTTATATACCTAATGGACAAATTAGCGATAATAACATTATTATTCAAGAGTTGCTTATGTAACATCCCGTCCCCATATTAAGGGTTAGAACCCATATTTAAAATGGAGAGAATAGCAATGTGAGAGTTAGGGAAAATTTTTGCATTTCATGCCCAGCAGCATGTTAGCATACATGTACGTGAATTTGAATCTTCGCACATAAAAAACTAAGTGTACATGCATTCAATGACAATTTTCAGGTATGATTGTTTTAAATGTGATTTTTATTAAGAATGAGGAGTAAGTGAAGTAGAAAAGGTGATCTTAGTATGATTTGTATTAAGGAAAGATTGTGAAACAAAATGGATGGTTGATCTGGAAAATGTTTATGGAGAATGTTTCAGTCTTTTAATCACAACTTTTTCTTCAGTTATTCAAACGAGATGATTCTAGATTTAGATTAAACTAGAGACATATGGTTACATTTCTCATTAAGACCTCGAATTTCAATTCTATCTCTAAGAGTCTCAAAATTTATCATGAATTGAGAACTGAGTGTCGCACAATGGTGGATGAATATAAAATTCATCTTCGAAATTTAGAGGAAAATTTGGGATTGATATAGATAGATTTTGGAAAATTTGCCTCTTGAGAGTCGTAGATCTTTTTGTTATCTTTCCAATAGTGTATAGTTTGAAATCCTTAGACATCGGAGTCAAAAATTATGACCCTTATAAGTGGAGATGCTCAGGAGTGTAGTCCGCTTCTTCTTATGTTAACCTTCTGCTTCTTCTTAGGTTGACTTTTGCTTCTTCTTATGTTGACCTTCAGCTTAGTTACTGTTCATGAACTTCTTCTTAGTGACTATTCATGAACTTCTTCCTAGTCATGAACTTCTTCTTAGTGACTATTCATGAACTTCTTCTTAGTGACTGTTCATGAACTTCTTCTTAGTCATGAACCTCTTCTTAGTCACGAACTCCTTCTTAGTTACTGTTCATGAACTTCTTCTTAGTCACGAACTTCTTTTTAGTGACTGTTCATGAACTTCTTCTTAGTTACTATTCATGAACTTCTTCTTAGTCTATTCATGAACTTCTTCTTAGTCATGAACTTCTTCTTAGTCACAAACTTCTTTTTAGTGACTGTTCATGAACTTCTTTTTAGTGACTATTCATGAACTTCTTCTTAATCATGAACTTCTTCTTAATCACGAACTCCTTCTTAGTTACTGTTCATGAACTTCTTCTTAGTGACTGTTCATGAACTTCCTCTTAGTCATGAACTTCTTCTTAGTGATTGTTCATGAACTTCTTCTCAGTCATCAACTTCTTCTTAGTTACTGTTCATGAACTTCTTCTTAGTGACTGCTCATGAACTTCTTCTTAGTGACTGGTCATGAACTTCTTCTTAGTCATGAACTTCTTCTTAGTTACTGTTCATGAACTTCTTCTTAGTGACTGTTCATGAACTTCTTCTTAGTCAAGAACTTCTTCTTAGTTATTGTTTATGAACTTCTTCTTAGTGACTGTTCATGAACTTCTTTTTAGTGACTGTTTAAATTATATCTTCTATTCCATTTTTGATCCTTCAGAAAATAGAATTTGTCTTCGAGGTCTTCATAAAAGTTGTAGCTCTTGAAGTCCTCTTTTTAACTATCTAAAGAAAACCAAAATCCAACATATCTAGAGAAAGTTATACTAATTGTCCCATGATAGGTTCAAATGGTTGAGGATAAAACCAGATTGAATTCGTTTAGCCATAACTTCTTCTCTAGACACTCAAATGACTTGATTCTTAAACCATTGGACTCGTAAGACAATGCATTACATCTCCACCAAAAATATTAGCCATCTGAAATGAAGTGAGAGAGATTGAGTGAAAAAAGTGGGACTGGTCCAGTGAGTGTGCTCTTCAGTAATATGAATTGGTGTTATTCTGCTGAATATACCTCAGTATTTTGATGATTTCTGGGTTGGTAGAGCTCCAAATGAGATGATTTCTAATTTGTGGTAAACTACAGATATGGAGCTACAAATGGTATGAAGAAATTGGAATCTAATTCAGTCTTTATGATGTTTAAATTTCGGATAGAATTTGTGCCTACTATACTGATTTGGACAAGAGCAGTCCAAACATGTTTAAAGTGTATCTTTCGAAGTGCTGGACCAAATGGATTGATTTTGGTGTCATTAGAAACTTAAGACAATGGGGGAAATTTTTCTAGAAGAAAGTGTTAAGTTAGAATGTTCAAGGATACTATTGGTAAGACACTTAAGTATAAAAGACATAACTTAAGTATAAAAGACAAAAGGCAAAAATGGAAGGACAAATGAGATAATTCTCAATCATTAAGGGCATAAATAGAAGAAGAAGTGTTGTCTTACTTATAAATGAAAAAGAAAAACGTGAATGGAAAGATAAGAAGAAGAGAAGAATGAAAATTTAAGAGAAAAGAGAGAGAGAAATACAAAGAGAAGAAGAGAAGGAGAGAAAGAAGGAAAACAAGCTAGGGTTTTAATTTCCCTAGCCTATAAGAGTGATTTTGAGGTTGTCCAAGAAGAGAAAAAGGAAGAGGAAGAAAAGAGATTCCATTTGAGCTAAAGATCTCTTCATTTGGTGAAGAATCAAGGTAAGATCATTTTGAATCTTTTGGATTTTTGGAAGGATTCTAGTTTATGGAGTTTAGAAAATGTTTGGGTTTAAGTATTCTAGAATCAATTTTAGTGATTTTGCATTATGTGATTTTCATTTGGATTCCTATTAGATGAGAATTTGAATATTATGAGATTTTATGAGGTTAGAAAAGAGATGACAAGAAATTGAGTTATAAAGTAAAGTAACCAAGTGTTCTTGAGGTGTAAGCTTATGAATATGCTAGACACATGCAAAGGGAAAAGATTGAAAGAAGAAATTAGAAAGATTATGTACAAATGGAGTGTAAAGCTAAATTAAATTAGACACATATGAATTATGAAATGGGAATGAGCATATATGTGATCTAGAACATATGCCCAGGATTGTCATTGAGCATGCATTGTACATAGTCCATTATTACAATTGTGTATAAATAAATGCTTATACGTGTTGCAATTATTGATGAGTGTGCAATGTGTGTCTTGCATAAGTGGGTTTTGCAGGTCAAGTGTCCACATTTAGGCATTCTCAGAATTTGAAAGCAAATGCTAATCTGGAGCGTACTGTGAGTAGACCAAGATGGTCTCACTTTATTACTCGTTATTTGAAATTTTGTATTATATGACTATTGAATGATTATGTAGATGTGATTGCTTATGTTGGTTCCAGACAGAAGGTCCGATGATTGTGAAGTCTAATTTGGATATTGAAGTGCTACCTGAATGTGAATTGGATGAACGATGTGTACTTAATGTGGTTGTTAAATGTGTTCTGAATGAGCATTTGCATACGAATGATAAGGTGTCATTAAACTAAATGTTAAATGTCAGACTATGGTCTAATGATATGTGATTATGAATGAATGGGATTATGCAAATGTGAGTGATGCATTCCATTTCATGAATGCATGAGACATAAATGAGTTGTGACCAGAGAAGCCACCGATCAAAGCTTAAAGCTCAATGAGTGAAAATGATCTTTAAGTTTAAAAGTGAATCAGAGCCTTAGGCTCAACGTTTAATGAGCCCTATATGGAGACAGTTATCAATGAGCCCTATATGGAGACAGTTATCAATGAGCCCTATATGGAGACAGTTATTAATGAACCCTATATGGGACAGTTAGGCACTCGATCACAACAAAGCAACAAATGGAAAGTGGGTCTCATGTGCACTGCATATGCATAATGTGAATGATTAAATTGTATTGGATATGAAATATTGTGAATTATGTGTTATGTGATTGGGTGAACCATCGATGATGGTCACTCATTGAGTTCGCAAAACTCATCCAAAATTTGCACATATTTTTCAGGATCAGAAGAATATCCCGTTAGGCCAACGGGAGTATCCCTACAGCATTGAAATGAAGGATAGAGGTCGAGATCAGTTCGTGTTTGCATTGCATTTATCTATTTTAGTATTGAATTATATATTCCGCAACTTTTTGTATAAATTGGTATTCTGAAATGACTCAATTGTATTGTATTTGTGAAAGGGCCCAAATGGCTATTGAAAATTTTGTTGATGGTTTTGTGTTAATTGAAAATATTTATGAATGAA
>JAOSBK010046651.1:0-18619 GCA_027568895.1 Erythroxylum shatona | reverse complement strand
TTGTGAGTACCACCTTGGCAAGGTGTGCTCAGATTTGGAGAAAGGATAAGTTAAGCTATTATGAATTGGTTTGTATGAAAATTATTATGAGTTAGTGTTACTGGTGAAAGAGATTTTAGATTCATAACATGTGATATGTGAATAGGTTAAGAAACAATGGTATGATCAACAGAGATAGATTGACAACATACGAAGTAAAAGTTGGCGAGTAATCTGAAATATACCAATGAAATAGTCAAGATAGTGTGATAACTGAATCAGGCGGGAGAATTGTAACATTTCGTCCCCATATTAAGGGTTAGGACCCAAAATTTCAGTACATGTGAGTTCAAAGAGAGATTAAGGAAATGCATTTTTCTTGTTCATGCATAATGTTAGCATATATGAACATAAATATTGAATCTTTGCACATAAAAAAGTGATACATGCATTCATTGACAACTTCTGGGTATATTGAAGTTAAATGTGATTTTTCTTAAAATTGAGAAGTAGAGGGAGTAGAAAGAGTGATCTAGGTATGAGTTGTGATGAGGAAAGAGTTGGAAACAAAATTGGTAGTGATCTGGAAAATATTCACTGAGTGTACTTCAGTCTGTTAGCCATAAATTTTTCCCTAGTTATCCAAATGAGAAGATTAATTTTCTGGACTAAACTAGAAACATATGGCTACATTTCCTATGAAAATATCTAATTTCAATTTTGTCTCTAAGGGTCTCAAAAATTGTCATGAAGTGAGAATTGAATGTAATGCATTGGTGGATGAATGTAAAATTCATCTTTGGACTTTAAGGGAAAATTGGGATTGATCTAGAAAGATTTTAGTAAAGTTGCCTTCTTAAGAGTTATATATCTTTCTGTTATTTTTCCAATGGTATATATTATGAGAATTTTGGGCATTGGAGTCGAAACTAGTGCCTAAAACATCTTCTGTGTTACTGTTTATAAACTTCTTCTAGGTTACTATTCACCTTACATTTTCTGTCCCATTTTTATCATTCAGAAGATGGAATTTGTCTTTGAGGTCTTCATAAAAGTTGTATTCTTGAAGTTCTCTTTCAAACAATCGAAAGAACACCTAAATCAGATATCTGTAGAGGAAGTTATGATAATTGCAAGTTTCTTCTGTGTTATTGTTCATAAACTTCTTTTGGGTTACTATTCATATCACACATTTTGTTCCATTTTTGATCCCTCAGAAGATGGAATTTGCCTTTAAGGTCTTCATAAAAGTTGTATATCTCAAAGTTCTCTTTCAAACCATTTAAAGAACACCTAAATCAGATATCTTTAGAGAAAGTTATGACAATTGCAATCTTCTACTGTGTTACTGTTCATTAACTTCTTCTGGGTTACTGTTCATATCATATCTTCTGTTTCATTTTCAATCATTCAAAAGATGGAATTTGTCTTTGAGGTCTTCATAAAAGGTGTATCTCTTGAATTCCTCTTCTAAACCATCTAAAGAACACCTAAATTAGATATCTGTAGAGGAAGTTATGACAATTGCAAGCTTCTTTTGTGTTACTGTTCATAAACTTCTTCTAGATTACTGTTCATATCACATATTCTGTTCCATTTTTGATCCTTCAGAAGATGGAATTTGTCTTTAAGGTCATCATAAAAGTTGTATATCTCAAAGTTCTCTTTCAAACCATCTAAAGAACACCTAAATCAGATATCTTTAGAGAAAGTTATGACAATTGCAATCTTCTTCTGTGTTACTGTTCATTAACTTCTTTTGGGTTACTGTTCATATCACATCTTCTGTTTCATTTTCGATCTTTCAAAAGATGGAATTTGTTTTTGAGGTCTTCATAAAAGGTATATCTCTTAAAGTCCTCTTCTAAACCATCCAAAGAACACCTAAATCAGATATCTGTAGAGCAAGTTATGAAAATTGCAAGCTTCTTCTGTGTTACTGTTCATAAACTTCTTCTGGGTTACTGTTTATATCACATCTTCTGTTTCATTTTTTATCCTTCAGAAGATAGAATTTGTCTTTAAGGTCTTCATAAAAGTTGTATCTTTTGAAGTTCTCTTTTAAACCATCCAAAGAACACCTAAATCATATATCTATAGAGGAAGGTATGACAATTGCAAGCTTCTTCTGTGTTAATGTTCATAAACTTCTTCTGGGTTACTGTTCATATCACATCTTCTATTCTATTTTTTATCCTTCAAAAGATATAATTTGTCTTTGTAACATTCATAAAAGTTGTAGCTCTTGAAGTTCTCTTTCAAACCATCTAAAGAACACCTAAATCAGATATCTGTAGAGGAAATTATGACAATTTCAAGCTTCTTCTATGTTATTATTCATAAACTTCTTCTGAGTTACTGTTCACCTTACATATTCTATCACATTTTTGATCCTTCATAAGAAGGAATTTCTCTTCTAAGTCTTCATAAAAGTTGTAGCTCTTGAAGTCCTATTTAAAACCACCTAAAGAACACCTAAATCAGATATTCATAGAGGAAGTTATGACAATTGCAAACTTCTTCTGTGTTACTATTCATAAACTTCTTCTGGGTTACTGTTCATAATTCATCTTCTATTTCATTTTTGATCCTTCAGAAGATGGAATTTTTCTTTGAGGTCTTCATAAAAATTGCATCTCTTGAAGTTCTCTTTCAAATCATCCTAGGAACACCTAAATCAGATATCTGTAGAGGAAGCTATGACAATTGCAATCTTCTTCTATGTTACTGTTCATAAACATCTTCTGCGTTACTGTTCATATCACATCTTCTATTCCATTTTGACCCTTCAGAAGATGGAATTAGTCTTTGAGGTCTTCATAAAAGTTTTAACTCAAGCATTCATCTTTCAAACCATCTAAAAAAACTTAAATCAGATATCTTTAGAGGAAGTTATGACAATTGCAAGCTTCTTCTGTGTTACTGTTCATAAACTTCTTCCGAGTTACTATTCATATCACATCTTCTATTTCATTTTTGATCCTACAAAAGATGGTATTTATCTTTGAGGTCTTTATAAAAGTTGTATCTCTTGAAGTCCTCTTTCAAACCATGCAAAGAAAACCTAAATTAAATATTTGTAGAGGAAGTTATGACAATTGCAAACTTTTTCTGTGTTATTGTTCATAAACTTCTTCTGGGTTACTGTTTATATCACATCTTCTGTTCCATTTTTGATCCTTCAAAAGATGGAATTTGTCTTTGAGGTCTTCATTAAAGTTGTATCTCTAGAAGTCCTCTTTCAAACCATCTAAAGAACACCTAAATCTGATATCTGTAGAGGAAATTATGATAATTGCAAACTTCTTCTATGTTATTATTCATAAACTTCTTCTTGGTTACTATTCATATCACATTTTATGTTCCAATTTTGATCCTTCAAGAGATAAAATTTGTCTTTTAGTTCTTCATGAAAGTTGTATGTCCTGAAGTACTCTTTCAAACCATCTAAAGAACACCTAAATTAGATATCTGTAGAGGAAGTTATGACAACTGCAATCTTTTTCTATGTTACTATTCATAAACATCTTATGGGTTACTATTCATATTACATCTTTTGTTTCATTTTTGATCCTTTAGAAGATGGAATTTGTCTTTGAGTCTTCATTAAATTTATAGCTCTTGAAGTTCTCTTTGAAACCATCTAAAGAACACCTAAATCTGATATCTATAGAGGATGTTATGACAATTGTAAACTTCTTCTATGTTACTACTTATAAACTTCTTCTAGGTTACTATTCATCTTACATATTTTGTTCCAAATTTGATCCCTCAGTAGATGGAATTTGTCTTCTAGCTCTGCATTAAAGTTGTATCTCTTGAAGTTCTCTTTCGAACCATTTAAAGAACACCAAAATTTGATATCTCTAGAGAAAGTTATACTAATTGTCCCACGATAGGTTCAATTTGATTGAGGATAAAATTCGATTGGATTCTTTTGGACATAACTTCTTTTCTGGACACTCAAATGACTTGATTCTTAAACCATTGTACTTGTAAGACATTTCTCTACATATCCACCAAAAATCGTAGCCATATGAAATGAAATGAGAGAGATTGAGTGAAAAACATGGGATGGGTACATTGAGTGTTTTTAAATACTTTGAACTGGTGTTATTCCACTGAACATACTTTAGTATTTTGATGATTTCTGGACCGGTAGAGCTCCAAATGAGATAATTTCTGATTTATGGTGAACTAGAGATATGGAGCTACAAATGGTATGAAGAAACTAGAATCTAATTCAGTTTCTAAGATGTTTAAATTTTGGATAGAAGTTGTGCATAGTATACTGATTTGGGGAAGAATAGTCCAAAAATATTTGAAGTATATCTTTCGAATCACTAAACCAAATTGAATGATTTTGATGTCATTAGAAACCTAAGATAATGGGGGACATCTTCTGAAAGAAAGTGTTATGTTAGAGTGTTCAGAGGTAATGTTGGTAAGGCACTTAAAGTATAAAAGACATAAGGCATAATTAGAAGGGTAAATGGGACAATTCTTAATCATTAAGGCCATAATTGGAAGAAAAAGTGTTGTCTTGCTTATAAATGAAGAAGAAAAACGTGAATGGGAGGATAAGTAGAGGAGAATAACAAAAATGAGAGAGAAAGAAAAAAAGAGTTTCGTGGTTTGAGAGAAAAGAAGAGAGTGGGTTAGGGTTTAATTCTTCTTAATCTTCAAGAAAGATTTTGAAGCTGTCCAAGAAGAGAAAAAGGAAGAGGACGAAACGAGCTTCTATTTAAGCTAAAGATCTTTTCATTTGGTGAAGAATCATGGTAAGATCCTTTTGAATCTTTTGGATTTTTGGAAGGATTCTAGTTCATTGAGTTTAGAAAATGCTTGGGTTTAAGTATTCTAGAATCAATTTTAGTGATTTTGCAGTATGGGATTTTCAATTGGATTCCTATTGGAAGAGAATTTGAATATTATGAGATTTTATGAGGTTAGAAAAGAGATGACAAGAAATTGAGTTATGATATAAAGTAAGCAAGTGTTCTTGAGGTGTAAGCCTATGAATAAGCTAGACACATGCAAAGGATAAAGATTGAAAGAAGAAATTAGAAAATTTATGTACAAATGAAGTGTAAAGCTAAATTAAATTGGACACGTATGAATTATGAAATGGGAATGAGCATAATATGTGTTCTAGAACATATGCCCGAGATTGTCATTGAGCATGCATTGTACATAGTCCATTATTATAATTGTGTATAAATAAATGTTTATACGTGTGCAATTATTGATGAGTGTGCAATGTGTGTCTACATAAATGGGTTGTGCAAGTCAAGTGTTCGCATTCAGGCATTCCCAAAATTTGAAAGCAAATGCTAATCTGGAGCTTACTGTGAGTGGACCTAGATGGTCTCATTTCACTGTTTGCTTTGCTTGACTTTTTGATATTGAATGATTTCTAAATAATTATGTGAAAGTGTTTGATTGTGTTGGTCTCCGGACAGGAGGTTCGATGAATGTGTTGTATGAAAGAAATATTTTAGTGCTCATTGTATGTGAATGAGATGAAATAAGTATGCATAATGTGATTTCTAAATGTCAGATCTGATCACAAGTGTGTGTTTTTGAATGTGCATTTGCATATGAATGAAAGATTGATTCTCAACTTGAGGTTTAATGCTAGACTACGGTCTGATGATATGTGCAAATGTGATTGACGCATTTCATAAAATGCATGTTCAGATAAAGGTGTTGTCACTTGAGTTGCCAGTAAGAAGCGCTTCCACGTAGAGCTTTGCTCCATGATTTCCAATTCTGCATGTAGAGCTATGCTCTGTGATTCTGTTCTGACTGAGCCCTATAGGCCAATGATTATGTTTTGACTGAGCCCTATGGGCCTTTATTTGGATAAGTATGTGAGAGGCAGTCAGTCACAACAATAAGAACGAATGTGAGTCTCATACATATAGCATTATAAGATTGATATTCATTGAATGTGAAATGTGAACTGCTGTGAATTTGATTTGGTGTGTTATATGACTGGGTGAGCCATCGATGATGGTCACTCATTGAGTTTGTAAAACTCACCCAAAATTTACAAATATTTTTCAGGATCAGAAGAATACCCCGTTAGATAAACGGGAGTATCCCTACAACATTCAAGTAAAGGATCGAAGTCGGGATTAGTTAGCGTCTACATTTTATTTCTCTATTTTGTATTGAATTGTATTTTCTGCAACTTTTTGTAAAAATTTGTATTCTGAAATGACTAAAGTGTTTTATATTTATGAAAGGGGACAAATGGCTATTGAAATATAAATGATTGTGTTGATGTAATTGCATAAGTTTATGATTATAATGGGTCGTTTCGATTATTGATTTCTACATACGTGTGTGTAAATTTACAAAAAAAATCTATACCAATTTTTGACTGATTGAGTGTTCTAGCACACTACCCTCGTGGGGCACGAACTGGAACATCACTAATGGATGTCGAGTTCGGGTCTTATGGGAGTGGGGTGCTACAAGTACAACCTCGTTCTTAATGCAACGAAAAATTCGTTCGCCATTTCTACACCTATGCTAGATTTAATAATACCATGGAACTTAACTTCTGTGATATTAGAGCACCCAATGCATTCACCGCCACTAATATCTGTCAACAGTTCAATCTTCCCAAAATTTTCTATTGTCATTATGATTAGCTTATCCATCATTATCCTTCGGACAATGTTATTCACACCCTCTATCAAGAGGGCGTCGAATGGCATAAACCCTGATATTACTAACTCTATCTTAAGCTATTTGATTTCCTACCCACAGCTCGTCTTTGGCTTCACCTAGTCTGCACCAACATCATCCCAACCACCCACCTCGCCTACATCACTAAATAATAAGCCCTCGATATTTACCTCCTGATGACTGGTTGCTAGATCAATATAGTTCAAGTTATCGCCTCTGCCCTCTCTGACTTCTTTTTTCCCATCTCATCTCTGACATTTTCTGAGCACACCATATCCCGAAGTTAGATATTGATGGCTATTTTGACCCGGCTCCACTCTTCAGATATACTTGCCTGAAGCAACCCAGCACTCACCTACCTCATCCACCCCCTATTCAAGATGTTGGTGCAACCTGTACAGTTGCGGCACTAGTCAAGGATGATCCTCTAGCTCAAGCCACCCCTAGGCTGTGACCTTACAGACCCTCACTGGCCGAGTCGATGGCCTCTGTGTAGATCTTGCTACTCTCCGGAACACCCTCCTTCAGGAGATAACTAGGCAGGATCGAGATTGGCGGTATCGCCGGCAGATGGATGCATTGCTTGTCGAGCACCTTCACTTCCAGTTCCCTTTTGATGAAGATGACCCACTGAGCGATGCTGGCACATCAGGAGCAGGTCTCTCTGGTGCCGGGGATGATCATACTATGGAGTAGCTCGAGTTGCTTGTTCTTGTGTTTTCCTTCATTTTGTTTTCATTTTTTTAGTTTGTCAGATACTTAGCTACATTTTGTCATGTACAAACTTAATGGCCAGTTCTTTATATGAATGTGTTATTCTTTATTAGCCTTACACTTACCTTTCATTGCATAACTGTGTTAATTGTTCTTCATATTGAGGACAATTTGATGTTTAAGTGTGGGGGAAGTTATGCCTTTTTTGACCATTTAACCATTTGTGCAAGTCAATTATGCATAATATGAAAATTTTAAACTTGGTAATTGAGGAAAATCGATTGTTTTAAATGTTTCTGTCATTTTTTTACGCAACGAACTCTTGGTTTCACCACGGTGATGCTGTTAATTGTGTTTTGCTGTGACAAATTCAGATTCTTTTCTCTCCTTCGTCTTGAAGATTTTATAAATTTTAAAATGGTCCTTATGTTTTTGAAAATACCATCTATGCTTTTAAATGATAGTTGATTTTGGTTAACTTCATTTCGATGTTTTCACGAGAAGCAAGTGGGGGTACGCTAAGGAAGCAGCATTATGTGTTTTTAAACCTTGAGATTGCTTAATTGAGATACTACCTTTATTGGAAGGATATTTGGGCATGAATTCTTTCAATTTTGTGTGTATCTACATAATATTATATCTTTCTAGAACTTGTTTTAATTCTTGATCAAAGCTTGATGAACTAAAATTTTGCTAATATGATAGAGGCATTTCTTTCCAAACCCTAATTATTCATACACTTAACCCTTGCTAGTCCCTTGAGCCATATTTTTGAATGCATGCACATGTCTTAATATTGATGTCCATATTTTATTTCCAGTTCTTTCTTTAAGTTAATCTTTGTAGATAGTTAAAAAAAAGCTTTCTCGTAGGAGAATGGTTATTGAGAAAAACCAAGAAAAAAGAAATAAAAATAATAATCAAAAGGCTTTAAAAAAAGTCTCTTATGAGAAAAGTTATAAAAAATGTGATAGATTATGTTTGTTTTGTTGACGTTTGTTTCATGAGAAAATAGTTGTGGCGCATGTACTCATTTTTCCTTCTTATCTTCAATCCATTCATTTAGCCTTCCGTACATTACAACTTTGAAAAGCCCTCTTGATTTTCAAAATTATAGTTCTTGTAGTGGAGAGGTAGAACTATTACAAGCCTATTGTTAAGAATGGACTAAGCAGATTTTAGAGTGAAATTATCCCAAGACAAGTGAGTTGAGTGATTAAACACATAACTTCGAGAGAAATCTCTTTTGTCCAATCTCTTAGATTAAATGCTTATAGTGTTTATGTTTTTCGCGGTCTTTTCGCTCTCATTTTTAAGCATGGTCGGCATTTTTTTTTGTGCATTTGTGTCTCTTTGACTTTTATAAACTTTGTCCAGGAGTACAAAAGTCTATGTGTGAGAGAATTTGATTGAACCCAAGTTTCTTATATAAATTGGTGACATTTTTAGGGTTTTTATTTCACTTCTTGGCTCTTATTTTTAGATTTTATGCTTAATTTGATTCTTGAGTGCTTGCCTTTACCTTATGTAGTTTGAGAGTGAAATTTGTCACAAATAATTAGTAATTTCACTAAATTAATTTTCTATAACAATTGATACTACAAACTACCATTTGTTCATTATAGGAGACTCAAGGAGTGGAGGCAAGGAGTGAAGGCTACAAATGATCAGTCAACGAGTCAATAATGTAACAGGAAATTTCATCATGGCGAAAGTTGATGTTTCACCGCGGCGAAGTATGAAGAATTCATGCAGAAACTTTTTAGGAAAATTTTACCGCGATGTGAAGTTCACATCATTGTGGTGAAGAAACCAAAATCTTCAAGCAAAACCTTTTGGAAAAAGTTTGCCGTGGCGAACTCATCCTATCACCATGGAAAACCTTCAAATACCCGAATGATTTTTGAAAGTTTACCCACTATGCAACACAAAACATAACCCGATTTGTAAAAATTACCTATTTTAGGTTTAGTTACAACAAGAGCCGATAGATATCTCTCCATCATTCATTCTCTCTACCATTCGGACAACTCTTCTACAAACGCATGTCATCATCTTCTCTCATTCATACCACCGTCGACTACTACCATGGATGCCGGTGGGTTCTTGGTTGTGAAGTCTCCTGGAGCTATATATGGCTAGGCACCTCTC
The DNA here is from genome assembly GCA_027568895.1 of Erythroxylum shatona. Lineage (NCBI taxonomy): Eukaryota > Viridiplantae > Streptophyta > Magnoliopsida > Malpighiales > Erythroxylaceae > Erythroxylum > Erythroxylum shatona. Next base: position 9,076 of record JAOSBK010046651.1, on the reverse strand, counting down.
TCGTCTTGAAGATGTAGTGATGGCTTGAGTTCAATGGGCTTAAAAGGGGAGTAGCTTAATCTATGTTTAGGTATGATTTATGAACTCCTAAGTTTAGGAATTGTAATTTGTAGTTGAACATTCGTGGTTAGAGTTTAATCAAATATTGGATATTCAATGTGTTGTTGGGACTTGTTGATGTAGAACTTTAAGCTTAAATATATGAAGTCTCATATATGTCTATTTGTGATCTTGTTGGATCTGTTTTATCTTGCATATTTGTGTTTGAAATTGAGTTGATTTGAGATCCCAAAATGACTTATTGCATTGACTTACCCATTACACGCACTAAGGGCATTCAATAAGGCCTTAAGAGATGGAGTTTATTGATTAAGACCTTGGACTTAAAGAGTTCTTTAAGGTTTATCATTTGAAACTTAGTGATTTCCACTCCCATCAAAAAAATTGATTTTGAACTATGAAAGCCAAGCCCATTTTCAAGAGGATACTACCACATTTGATCATTGTCTTCATCTTTTCGATTTCTATTCCCAAAATCTAAAAAAAATATTTTTACACATTTTTCTTACAATTCATTTAATTTGTCAAGATTTCCAAAGATTGAAACCCCCTTCCTTGCTAATTTAGCTTGCATTTCATGACATATAGGTTAGCTTAGATCCTTTCATTTAGGTTTCGATTAAGTTAGACAACCTGAGGTTGCATTTTATATTTCAATCCTTAGAATTAATTTTTTTTTGTTTGATCTCTAAGGGTAAGAACAAAAAGGTCCGAATCACAAGTAAAGAGTTTTCTTTAATAAACCATACTATGTTTCTAAAATTTATCATGTTGAGATGATTATCCTATCACATGATTCTGTATCTGTTGTGGTTAAACATAGATTAGTTATTACTCACTAAGCTATATGCTTAGCACGGTGGATTTGTCAATTTAGAGTGAAGATTATAAAGACTGGGATGAGTCAATTGCAATGGCCAATCGAGTATGAGTCTTGCTTTGACAGAAATGTATTTTTAGTTTATTTTGACTTGTATTTAAAGTGTATGACTCTGAATTGTTGTAAGTTTTGGTAACAACTATGTTTTAGGTTGGTTTCGATTTTTGGGACAAATTTGTATTAAGTTCATGTGATATAATGTATGTATGTTTTGAACAAGTTTGGAATGATATGTAATATATGTTTTCTTCAGTTTCTGAAAATTCATATAATGAATGTTTAATATGTTTTGAAATGCTTCCGCATCGATCTGTTGTTTGTTTCTATTTATGAGTACGATGTGGCACTCCAGTATCCTGTCAGGGGGTATTAGGGCATCACACCTTTTTTATATCAGAGCATGGTTTAGGCAATTCTGGTTTAATCAGTGCTTAACTACTACATCTATTTAAGTGTAAAAGTTATGTTTTAGCCTAATGCGGTGTCCCTTGTTTTATTTTAGAATTAGCAATGGAAAGATTTTAAAACTTGTCCAATTGATGAAATCTATAGAGATAAATACAAAAAACATGGAATTGTTTAGGCTTCATCACCTCACAATATTTCAAAGGATGAATATAATCCCTTTACTATTACATTTACTTCTATAGTTTATACTATGTAGTGGGAAAGAAATGTTAGGATTTTTAAAGGCATCAGCTTAAAATGTCAAGTGGTTAATGTTAAGACATTAATATAATTCATGAGCTTATCCTGAAAAGAGATTTTAACTTAAGCATCCTTTTAATACTAGCTAGAAATTGGAATCTCAAACTTATGATTTTACCTAAAAGGGAATGCAACAAACTTGGTCTCTAAACTTACAATACATGTCTTCTAAATACACTAAACTATTGTTTAGAATATAGTGCTTAATAGCTTTAAACTTTATCTCAATTTTTCTCATCTAATTTATTTCTTATTAGTGTAAGACTATAAAGCCCCAAACTATACCCTAGTAGAAATGTTACATATCTATGAAAGTATTTGTGTTAGGTGTTGACATTGTGATATGATTGTGAATTACATATGTCTTGAAACTTAGTTTGATGGGCTATGATTAGTAACATGGAATTGATTGGTACCATTAGAAAATTGATGTATTAAAATGTATATTTGGATAAGGAAAATGTCAAGTGGCATGACAAGTTGGTACATGAAAATTTGGATTAATAAGCATATGAATTAGTGACATTTGACATGAAAATTTAGTGACAAATGGTATAGTTAATTAATTAGCATATGTTAGCATTGTTTGAGTGACAAATAGACCAAAATAATTACAATATTTGATAGTTTAAATGGAGGGAAAATAGACCATATGCTTTGGTGTTAAATGTCATGTTGAGATAGTGACACCTAAGCATATGTGTTAAGCCATTATAGGGAAGTTTCTGGACCCTTCATTCTTGCCTTACTCTCTACCAAAAACCTCTCATTTACTCTCATTCTTCTAGATTTTTGCTTCAATTTGGATTATCAAAACCTAAAATCCTTGTTAGATACTTCATCAAGGAAGTAGATTATGTTATCTTCTATATTGTCTTCTTGGTGCTAAGATTTGCACACTAATCTTAGATGTGTGCTGGTTGCATGAAGGATTAGTTTTGTTTGTTCTTTGTAAGGGAATTCTAAACTTGATAGCACATATTAATACAAGTTTTTTTATGATTGAATTAGCATGGAACATGTGTTATGATGATGATATATGAGTTTTGGAAAAGTGATCCTTGTATGGCAAATTCTATTTTTATTTTGATGCATGAAAGATCATGGATTGTGGATTGCCTACTGAATGATTTATATATTAGAATTGGAATTGATGCACAAGTAAGGTATAATTAAGGTATGATACATTGTAACGCCGGACTCTCTGAGTCATTTTATATTGTTCTGTACTTAGAGATGTTACTGTATATTGATATATATATATATATATCATGGTTGTATATGAGTTTGAAGATGTATTTAAACCCTTTTAGGTGTATATGTCAGTGATTTATAATATTATATGCCCTTATAGGAACTTAGAGTTCATCAGTATGGGAAATCTTAGAGATTTCTAATGTATAAGCTTCTAAGTTTGTAAAACTGAGTCCATTGGATGGATAAGACCATGGTGGTAGAGTTAAATGTGTTATAATGCCATAGAGGCAATTAGACATGATTTATTGACTTACTAGACACTAAGAAAGCTTAATTGGAAAAGTTGATGTACATAAGGGCTTATTTTCCAATTGTTAAAAGCTAAAGGACTTAGGACTTAATTGTAATTTTTCAATTTTTGGAGGATCAATATGTATTTTATAAAGTTAAGGGACATAATTATTATTTTCAAAAGTCCTGGTACTAAAATAAAAATAAAAGTGTTGGAGATTCCCAAATTTTGGGCTCAATTGCAAAATTTAGGAAAAGTTTAAAGGGTTAAATGGTAATTTCACATATCCTAAGGGAAAAAGGTAATTTTACCATATTTTGATCAAAGAAGAGTCAATATTCTAGACCCTTCTTTATTTATGGTCATGCATCCCATTTCTAAAGACTTGAAACATGTTGTTTTAATTAAAATAGAGGAGGAGAAGAACCAGATTCAGTTATCATTAAAATCTTACCCTTTTTTTTATTCTTCAACCCAAATCAAGGTGTTATAAGCTAATTTGGGATCAAGGAACTCAAATCTATCATTAGATTTGAGAAATTCTCAAAGGATTTTAAGATATCATCAAAGTCTAGTTTTTACGTTTTTAAAAGTAATATTTTCATTTTCAAAAGTTCATGAGCTTTAGGAGTCGAGTCTGGGTGTAGAAAGTCTTTGGTCAAGAAGTTGAGTCTCAAATTGTTAAGTTGATTTCCTTAATGGTTGGATGATTTTTACCTCGATCAGAGTACTTGTCGACATTCCTTGGGATGTTTAGGATATCAGATAAGCTAGGTTTAGCCTGACCTATTTTATTAAACAATGTCTTTTTCTTTGATTTTATAGTGATAGCATGGTTGGATGAGGAAAGGGAAGTCGTTGTAAGGTTGGACCTTTACGACTCAAGCCAAAGGAATATAACAATGAAGTAGTTGAAGAACCAGTAGTTGCTAGCATTTCGACTCATAGGCAACCTCACACTGCAACACCACCAGCAGTAGCGTAGTCGGATTTACCACTGGTGCCAAGGGAGGTTCTGCAGAAGGTGATGACATCGTGGGCATAGTATACTACACAATAGTAGCCTGGGAATGGAGTGCCACAAATTCCAGCATAGGTACCACCACCACAGCAGCCTGTAATGATACCTAGTCCTACACCAGGGCAACATCCGATGCTTAAAATCTCGAGGTATATCAAAGGGGCAAGAAATCTCAGGTGTGGTACTTTTGATGGGTGCGATGATGTTACTGAGGCCAAATCTTGGATGAGATAGACAACAGAAACATTTCATGATATGGGGTTGTCCAATTGCTAAAGGGTGATGCTAGTGTCTGGAAGGAAAATGCCTAGGGACAATATCGTAATCAGATTACCTAGATAGGTTTTATCAATGAATTCAACGAACAATACTATACCAGATTTGATCGTGATCAAAAGAAGGCTACCCTCTTTACACTAACATAGGGGAATAGGTCAGTGCATGAGTTTGAGATAGAGCTGAGAGTGCTTGCCACCTATGTCCTGGAATATGTGGCAGATGAAGAGAATATATGTGTTCGATTTGAGACTGGATTGCATTTTGCAATCCGAGAGAGGATGACGGTTACCCCTACTACTACGTTCAAGGAAATGGTATAGTTGGCCAAGAGAACCAAGAAGTTGGTGAAAGAGCACAAAAGATAGTTAGAGGAAAAGAATCAGAAAAGGAATGGAAGAGACTCCTTCAGCTGGCAACCTAAGAGGAGTCGTAGTAATTCAGTTCCGGGTAGTACTAAAGGCACTGCATCACTAGCTATCGATTTACAGTCACCACGATCAAGATGACAGAGCACTACCCCTACTACTAGCTCTACTTCTCGAGCTCGATCATTTCAATCCTAGTAGTTTACAGAAAGATACATTCAAGCAATTTACAGAGTCGAGAAAGTGTTTTTAGTGTGGAGAGATAGGGCATATGAGGAGAGATTGTCCATAGCTAGCTTGGACTTCAACTCGAGGAGGAGATAACTTGATGCAGCCGGTGAGACACAGAGGGTAGACTGTTAGGACAACTTCTTAGTCTTATGGATCCATACAAAGGACTAGTGTGCGCAGTATTATAACTCCAACTAGTCAACAACGTCCTACTTTACGAGGTCAAGCACAAGTTTATACAATGATGGAGGAGGACATTCGAGCCAATCTAGACCTAATTACAGGTATTTTTTGGATAAACATTTCTTTGTTATTGTATTGTTATATTATGATGCATGTTCTGTGTAGTACTGATAAACTATTAAATAGTATGAGTGCTAACCAATAGTGTTATAAGGTGTTTTATGTGTCTTAGTAGAGATGCTAAAGTTTTGATCAACACTGCCTCACAAAAATCATTTGTTAGTGTAACCTTTGCCAAGGATATTAATCATCCCCTGGAGCTATTAGACCCCCCCCCCCAAATTATAATCTCTCCTCTCAAAGAGTAAGTGGCTTGTGATGAAGTATATATAGCTTGTGAGATAAAGATTGGCAATACTGTGTTAGAGGCAGATCTTATTCTCCTTAATCTCCGAGATTTTGAGGTGATATTAGCGATTGATTAGTTAGAGAGGTATCGCGCCAGGGTTGATTGTTTTAAGAAAGAAGTGGAGTTTGACTCTCAGAGGAGAGTCTCAATTAAATTTACTAGTGACTGATAGATATTCCTAAGTTGTTTGATATCAATGATCAAGGCTAAGAGGTTGTTTCATCAGGAATGCTAGAAATACCTCACACATTTGATTGACACCTCGGCACATAGGGTCAAATCAGAAGATGTCCCTATTATGTACGAGTTCCTCGATGTCTTTCCAGAAGAGTTACCTAGATCGCCACCTGATCGGGAGTTTAATTTTACTATTGACTAGGTCTCGAGGACGACACCAATATCTATACCACCGTATCACATGACACTAGCATAATTGAAAGAGTTGCAGATTCAACTACAAGAGTTATTGGATAAAGAATTCATCAAACCAAGTCATTCACCGTGGAGAGCACCAGTATTGTTTGTCAAAAGGAAGAATGGGACCCCCCCCATTTATATGTCGATTGTCAACAGTTAAACAGGGTCACCATGAAGAATAAATATCCACTCCCCAGGGTCAATGACTTGTTTGATCAGTTAAGAGAAGCTACAGTATTCTCAAAGATAGATCTGAGATCTGGGTACCATCAGTTAAAGATTGATGAGAATGATGTGCTCAAGACTGCTTTCCGGATGAGGTATTGACACTATGAATTTTTGGTGATGTCATTCGAATTGACAAATGCACCTGCATTATTTATGGATTTAATGAATAGAGTGTTCCATCATTGTTTATGGATTTCATGAATAGAGTGTTCCATCCTTATTTATATCAATTTACATAGTCTTCATTGATCATCTTCTTATTTATTCTAAGGATGAAGAGGAGCATGCTAGACATCTCCAGATTGTGCTACAAATACTTCGTTAAAGACAGTTGTATGCAAAGTTCTCAAAGTGTGAATTTTGGCTAAGGGAGGTAGGATTCCTAAGGCATGTTGTAATAGGGGAAGGCATTTTTGTAGATTCAAAGAAAGTGGGAGCTATACTTTAATGGGAACAACCCAAGAATGTGACAGAAGTTTGCAGCTTTCTGGGGTTAATTGGTTATTATCAAATATTTGTTAAGGTGCAGCCCCTTTTTCGAGGCTTACCTAGAAGGAAATAAAATTTTAGTGGGATGAAAAATGCTAGGCTAGTTTCCACAGAAGTTTGCAGCTTTTTGGGGTTTCTCAATACTTACAGCCCCTTTTTCGAGGCTTACCTATAAGGGAATAAAATTTTAGTGGGATGACAAATGCGAGGCTAGTTTCTAAGACCTGAAGAGGCGATTGACTTCTGCGCCAATACTTGCTCTACCTGCCCAGGGGTTAGGTATGAGGTGTACAATGATGCCAATTGCTAGGGACTTGGCTGTGTACTTATGCAGGGAGGGTGAGTGATCACATATGCTTCTAAACAGCTGAAAAAGCACGAGCTAAATTATCTTACACATGATTTAGAGCTCGTAGCAGTAGTGTTTGCACTCAAAATTTGGAGACACTATCTTTATAGGGAGACTTGTCATATATACATCGATCACAACAGTCTAAAGTACCTAATGGCATAGAAGGAGCTAAACCTCAGACAAAGGAGATGGTTGGAATTTGTAATATCCCATTATCCCACGTCAGGGGCTAGGACTCCAGAAAAGAGTATATGAGCATATATAGAGAAAATTAGAATTGCATTTCACGCTCATCTATAATTGAATATATACATATATGTGAATAATTATTATTGACACATTAAAATAATTGTACGTGCATTTATTGACATTTTTTAGGTATAACTAATTTAAAATGAGATTAAAATGCAAATCGTGGATTGTTTGTGTTGAAATTTTATTTTGTGATAATAATTATTATTTCATAATTTTTGGTGAAGTTTAAGAAATTTTTGAAAATCTGGCATATTTTAGACTAGGAAATAAATATTAAAATAACAGAAAAATGGATCAATTATAGTGTGACGTGTGGTAGCATATATATATGACAAATGTATTGCATGCAAGAGGACACATAGCAAGTGTTTTGGAAGGAAAATTCATTAGCTCACACTTTCATGTTCGGAGGAGCATTCTTCACATTGTTCTTCACCGAAAGTACCCACCACCAAAACACTTTTCTTGTTTATCCAATACCAACATCAAGTTGTTTATTCTATGCATTTGATTCATTCTCACTGCTAAACCTTGTTGAACCAAGTAAGTGATTTTTGATGATGATTAACATTGTAAATGAATACATGCAAGAGTGGTTTAAGAAGTCTAGTTTCGGTGAATGAATTAGATGAAGAATTAGTGAAATAGAAACTAGGCAGAAAGTGTGATAAAAATAGAGCATGTCTAGAAGATAAAAATGCAAAAAAAGAATGAAAAATTGCAGAAAACCTGAACTGAAATAAAGTTGCATGAATAGTGATCTATTTTTGATAGTTGTTAGTAATAAGGGATTTTAATTTATTTATCTTGAGTTGTAGTTGAAATGGAAGTATTTATGCATAAGACGTGTTAGTTTTAAAAGATATGAGTGAGAAATCTGGAAAAAAAATGAAAGGAGAGAAGAAAACTGGCATTTTGTGAATCTGGAGAAGAAAAGAGGGATTGTATAATTATGACATTGAAGCTATAGTTAACAGTCGAACATCCTTCATTCTTTTTGCTATAACTTCTTCTTTCGACCTCCAAATGACATGGGATTTAAACCAACAAACTCATAACACATTTTTCTTTATCTCCACCAAAATTTATAGCCATCTGAATTAATTTGAAGGTGATTGATTGATAAGTTTAGGATGAAAATGTTGAGGTGTGTTGGAATTTGATAACTGGAATGTTTTTATTGAACGTGCTTCGATATTTTGGCTATATTTGGATCTATATATTTCAAAATGAGATGATTCTTGATTTAAGTTAAACTAGAGACATTTGGATAAGAAGAATTTTAATTTTAATTCTGCCATTAAGGTCTTGAAATTGAGCCTTGGCCTAGGTTATAGCACTACCTATGATAGAAATCATGTCTTGTTGTTATCAAATAAATTGTATTGAATTAGGTCAAATATGAAGTGAATCACACGTTAATATGATACTGTAAATACGATAGGTAAATGCACAAGAAGGGGGGGGGTTGAATTATGTATTCCCCTTTTTGAAATCTTTTAAAAAACGTTTTGTTAAAAAAACAAATTCTTTTTTGTAGAGGCTTCTTCAAAAAACAAAGTTAATCAGATCCTTGAAAACTTGTTTGGAATCTAAGTAAAAATAAAACTTTGAACTTTGAACTTTGAAAGATATGAGAGTAGAGAGAAGTCGACACAGCAATTTATCCTGGTTCACCCCAAACCGTGGGCTACGTCCAGTCCTCAGAGT
>JAOSBK010046596.1:0-18632 GCA_027568895.1 Erythroxylum shatona | reverse complement strand
AAATTGACCTAGTTAGAGGTTGAATTAGCCTTTAAGTTCTTCATGAAAGTTTTAGATTTTGTTTTGATCTTTCCATTGATGTGAAGTATGCAATTTTTGGATCATGGAATGTGAAGTTATGATTTTTGGAAGTTTCTGTTATTGTTTTAACATGATTATTAGTAGACAGAACCTTTGCTTGGAAATTTGATTTCTTTAGAGGACAAATTGATTTTTCTGTCTTTCATGGAAGTTGTAGATGACTTTTTGATCTTTGCATTGATATAAAATATGACATATTTGGACTTTGGAGCTGAAAGATAGAATTTTTCAAAGTTGAGTTATTGTTTAGGGATATATTAGTTTAGGCAGAAGTTTGATTGGATTTTTGACCCCTTTAGTGATGAAATTGATTTTCAAGTTCTTCATGGAAGTTGTAGAGTTTCCTTTAAGCTTTTTATTAATACCAAATTTGTTAAATTTGGAGTTCGGGATCAAGAGTTAGGAATTTTGGAAATTTCGAATTTATTAAGTAGAAAATAAAATTTCGGATCGCAGGCGCCCCTCGCGAGGGCCAGCGCCTCGCCCTGCGAGCGGCTCGCGAGGGCGAGCTCGCCCTCGCCCGCATGCGACGCCATTTTCTTTCCATTCCGAGACGTCGTTTTGTTTTCCCCTCATCAGCGCACTGTCGTTCCCTAGCATGCGACGTCGTTCCGTTTGTGATTCTCGCACCATACGACGCCGTTTCTGCTTCCTTCTGATTTTGCTTGTTCTCTTTTACTTCGACCCTTGTGCAATCTTTTGCTCATATCTTTTCCTTCCGACATCCGATTGACTTAGTTTTCGAAGCGTTAGATTCCTAAGACAATTATCTACATCCTCATGGGACAATTGTGAATTTTTTAGATTTAATTGAGGAAGATTAATTTAATCAAAGTGAGTTAGATAATTTTATGAACATGGTTCAATCTTTTGAGAAATTCTTGATCTATGGATATCCGATTAAATTGATTCTTAAGGAAAAATAAACTAGAGACATGGGGATACAAGTCATATGAAGGAATCGAATTTCAATTTAACCCTTAAAACTTTCAATTTCTGAATTGAAGTTCGGATTAGTGTTCAGTCTTGAATTAGTAAAAGCTAAAAGTATTTTGGCCATAACTTTTTCTCTAGTCATCCAAATGAGGTAATTCTTAATTTGGATTCAACTAGAGAAATAGGGCTACAAATTTTCTTAAGGACTTGAGTTTCAATTTAGTCTTTAAGAATGTCAATTTTTGGATGGAAGAAAATTGCTGGAAAATGTGTTAGCATAAGAATAGTCCGAAATGTTTGGAGCATAACTTTTGATGTAGTGCACCAAATTAAATGATTTTGGTGGCGTTATGAAATTGAGACAATAAGGAACAATTCTCTAAAAGGAAGTTTTAGCAAATTCCTTCAAATGGATGATTTGAAAAATGACCTAAGTGAAACATGAGTTAATGACATTTTGGGACTTTGATTAATTTTATGATTTTGAGGACTTAACTAGATAGAATAAGAATAAGATTTTTGTTAAAGATAATATTAGATATTGTATGATTAAGAAGAATTGAGTTTTGATTGAGAATAAGTTTCCAAATGGTTTTGATTTTCATAAGATTGAATAAAGATGAAAAAGAAAAAAAAAATATACCGTTTCGGATTGGGTTAGTCTTTAGGTTTCCAACGCGACCCTTTTCTAAAGCATATGTTTTCGGATGTCGGATCCGCTTTCGTTTTGTCTCAGTCTTTGATTTGCTTTAATTCGTTTGTTCTTGCTTTCGTTCCGATTCGATATGTCTTCCGATTTGCCGCTTTGTTTTCGCTATGTTTTGTTTGTTTTGATTCGCTTCGCCTCCGATTCGTTTCCGATTTTCTTTCATTTTTGTCCATCTTTCACTTCGGATTCCGGTTGGGGTCCGATCCTGAGATTGGGTCCCAACATGTCTTGATGTGTTTGTTAGTGTTTTAGGGTCAACAATAAAGAACGGAGAAGTTTTAGAGAGACTTGGATCAAAACAATGACCCACGATTGTGGCCCATCTGCCACGAATGCGACATAAGCAAGGGAGACAACCCACAATCATGGCCAAATCGCCACGATCGTGACAGAAACATAAGACTTGGCCCACGATCATGGCCTATAGGGCTATGGTCATGGCCTGTATAGGACAGACGCACAGACACACAAAAAAGTCAAGTTTTGAGGGATTTTTCGAAACTTTTGACCTTAAAAAGAGATGAAGAAAGAGAGATGTGAAGAAGAAGCCTATACGAAGTACTTCTTAGAACAGGAGGTTTCTTGTTGTTGCTACCCTCATCATCCATTCGACTATATTTTACAGTGTATTTCTTTTTTTAATCTATGCATAGAATTGGAATAGCTGTTGAGATAGGATTTATGAATGTTGAGGATTGTCTAAACTCACCTTCGGGTTAATTTTATCTTTGATTCAATAAAAATATGATTGTTTATGTAAATTGGATTCATTATGAGTGATTTCTGTATCTTCACAAATCGGTAATAGAATGAGAGGGTGAACCAATGAAAAATAATTAAATTGGGCTAATGAAAGTTAGGTAATTTAATAAGAACGAGAAATCAACCAAATCAGTAATTATGTGAAGAGAGATCTCACATATGTTCCCAGTAGCTAGTGGAAAACTTTAGATCTAATTAGGTTTTGATAAATTGTGAATTAAGAAACTATAATTTTCCATAATTTGATTAGGTTTATAATTTAGGGCATTTGGTTATAACTCGAGAGAGAGTTATCAACCCTAGGATAGTCTAGGACTAATAATCCAACATTTCATAATTAATTAGGTTAGGGTTGAAGATAGGTAAAAATTTTCGCTTTCTCTCAATTGGTAGTTCCTTAGGTTGATTCTTAGTATATGCATTGCAATTTGTTGATTTGTTAATATTACGTAATTTATTCTTGAGTTGAATTGGTTGATTAAATTGTGTTATTGTTTTAGCTTAGTTACAATGGAATTTCTGCAAATTGTTTCAGCCTTAGAGTTTAAGATTAGATTAACCCTCCTCATTAGATTGACACCTTAGATACTATGTGGATGACCTGTATGCTTGCGAAATATCAAGGTTAAAATATTAAAACTACATATATCAAAAAATCACGATCAAGTTTTTGGTGTTGTTGCCGGGGAGGCGATTAGTTTAGTTCTATAGTTTAAGGTGTTTAGTTTAGTTTTTAATTTTTATTTTCATTCTTTTCTATTTTTGAAATCGTGCTCTTATATGAATACAAAATTCATGAGAAGTTCGAGTCATGCAGTTGAAAAAATAGATTTAGACATCACTTAACTAAAATGAACCATTAACAAAGCTCAGCATAACGAAGAAGAAGAAATCGCGAAGACAACAATGGTTGAGGAATTTCAGCAAAATTTGGACCACAGGGCGAACCAAGGATGAGAACAGAGGACCCTTATGGACTTTATGAGACTAGGGTTCAATGTGATTAATTAAGGAGTAGCTAGACCTCCAGTACAAGCCGCATCATTTGAAATTAAACCAGCTATCTCGAACATGCTTCAACAGAACGTGCAATTTTATGGACTAGCAAATGCAGACGCACACGTAGTGAACTTCTTAGAAATCTGTCATACCTTTAGGTACCATCAAATGTTAGAAGTTGCAGTTAGAATTAGGCTCTTTCCTTTTATCCTTAGAGATAGAGCAAAGGCTTGGTATCACTCCCTCAACCCAGCCAATGTTACCCCTAGGGATTAGTTAGTTTGTGTCTTTTAATATAAATATTTTCCCCTGACTAAGAGCACTAAGATCATCAAGAAAATCACCAACTTCCAACTAGGTGATGGGGAATCGATCTACAAAAAGTGGGAACATACAACGATTTGCAACAGAAATGCCCACATCACAACTTACCCAAGGAATTTTTGTGCAAACATTCTATAATGGAGTTACCACATATATGAGAGGCACGATCGATGCAACTTCAGGAGGATCATTGGTGAGGAAGACAATTGATGACATGGAAGAATTAATAGAATAGTTTTTTATAGATGAATGAGCGAAGTAAACAAACTACTACATTTTATGAACAAAAAGGAATTATGGTTGTTGATCAAATGACAAAGATGCAAGTGAGGATTGATAACTTGACTCGACAGCTTAACAATATGAAGAGTTCCTTCTTAACTTCGATGAAGGTCGTACAACTTAAGTGTGAACTTTGTGGACAATTGGACTATACACAGTGGATTGTTTCTTAATAAAGGAAGGTAATCCAGAGCAAGTCAATTACATAGGAGCCTAGTATGGATGAGGAGGGGGAAACAACACCTACTCCAACACTTACATCCTTGGTTGGAATAATCACCCTAAATTCTCTTGAATGAACAATGCGGGAGGACAGTTCAGACCATAAAGACGATCAGGCTTCCAAGAAGATAAACCAAGCTCAATGGAATCTATGTTAGATAAGATTTTAAATAAGATTGGAGACATGAAAGGTGCACATAGGAGGCTTGAGAGCAAATTCGAGCAAGTTACCAAGAACCATGCCTCTTCAATATATAATCTAGAGGTCTAAGTAGGTCAACTAGCTGAAGCAATATCTACTCAGAATGTAGGGACCCTTCCAAGAAATACCATGTCTAACCAAAAGGAAGGGATCATGGCCATCACTCAGTCCCAGGAAAAGAAATTTAATCATATAAAGGAGAATTGAGATAAAAGAAAAGGACAAGTAATTGTGGAACTCCTTCGAAGTGGGCTCAAAATTGAGCCAATTAGGGAATCGCGACCCAACTTACCATACCTTATTCTAACACAACGAAAATCATTGTCAAGTAGCGTAATGAGGAATTATGAGGAGTTTGACTTAAACAAAGTTGAGAGCATAACGGAACACCTATACATAAGACTCACATTAACAGAATCGGTGAAGAAGGAGGTTAAAGAACACGAAGTAGAAGAAAACCCCAACATAGCACAAAAGAAAGATGATTTATAGGATTTTTACATTCCTTGCAGTATAAATGGAGTTAACACAGACAAGGCATTCGCGAATTTAGGAGTGAGTATCAATCTGATGCCCTACACCTTTAGTCAAAAGTTGGGGTTAAGAGAGTTAGTACCCACAAAGATGTTAGTAAAGAAAGCCGACAAAACAGTCCATCAACTGAAGGGGATTATTAAGGATGTGTAAGTACAGGTTGATAATTTTACTTTTCCCATAGACTTCTATATATTGGATATTGGAGAAGATATAAAAACCCCTATGGTCGTTAGAAGACCATTCTTGGCCACTGCTTGCTCAATCATTGATATTGAGGGGGGGGGACTAACTTTAAAGGTAGGTAAGCAGCAAGTAACCTTCAAAATGTCAAAGAAAGACAAGAATCCTCATTTACCTCTAACTAATTGTAAGGAACCCAAACCTTGAGGGTAATGGGAAGATATTGTGGATTGGAAGAGTATGAATTGGATATTTTTTACTGAACATACTTCGGAATTTTTATGATAATATGAGTTCATCTTGTCGACAAAAGTCTTCTTTTATTTCTCGACGGTGAATTAAGACCATGATCATGAGCTTATTATCCTAGGTTGGAACAAGTTGATAGGATCCCCCTTTTTCTTTTCGCCCCCATATCGCCACGTGGGAGGGACATGGGGACGTAAAAAAGGAAAGAGGGGGATGGGATTTCTCTCGCTTTTGGAGAACTAAGCAATGCGGATTAGCACAGAAAGCCTGGCAGGAAGTATTTTATTTGAAGAATTGAACAAAACTCAAATTTCTATAAATCATTAAAATGGGACTTTATTTAAATAAAAATGGTCTCTAAGGCTAGTTCAAAGCCCTATTTTAGATAGGAAAAATCCCATTTCATTCAGGTTTTCAATTATGAAATTCTTTATCCTCACTGAGGGAAGTAGCTAACCTAACTTCATATGGACTAATAAGGATCAATCGGGAATAAAACTCAATGTTGCGAGCTCCAAAAGTGATCTTAGAAGGCCCACAGGTAAGCAAATTGTTGAGAGGCATATCTCCAAACATATCAACAAATTTTCTTTTAGTTGTGTTATAATTACAAGGAATCTCTTGCTTATTATTTACTTGTAATGTTATCTTTAGAGCTCCAAATGAGATGATTCTTATTTTTAAATAAACTAGAGATAGAGCACTACAAATTATCTAAAGGGATCGAATTTTAATTCAATCCCTAAGACTTTCAATTTCTGGGTGGAAGTTGAGTATAGTGTACTGTTTCAGTTTAATAACAGTCTGAAAATGTTTGGGCCATAACTTTCAAATTTCTGAACCAAATTGAATGATTTTGGTGTCATTAGAAACTTAAGATAATGGGGAACAAATGTTCTAACGAAGTCAAATTGAAATTCCAATTTGACGCTTCCTAAAATCTATTCTAAAGTTGAAGAAATGAGTATGTTTAAGTTTTATGACTTTGAATGTTGGTCTCCGGAAGCAGGGTCTATCATTGTTTGGTATTAGAGCTTAGACTTTTCCTAGGCTTAAAATGCAGAGTAATATGAATTGTTGTGCTATGTGGTTATTTATTGCATTATGAATTGATTAATTGCATTAAGTGACATGCACGCCATGTATACATGTAGGAATTAAGATTAAAATGAAATGTAAGCTAATCGTTAGTGTTTACATTGAAGGAGTAAGATGCCACCTCATAGAAGGACACGAGGAATATTGCAATAATCGATTGCACTTGACTCTCTGCCAAGGGAGAAGAATACTTATGAGTCAGTAGCCTTAGGAAATGCTGAGGCTTCTATAGGGCATAACAGTGGGACCTTTTAATCACAGACACAGGAGTCGCCTGTTTCATTAGAGCAAGTGCCTACCGTGGATCCAAAACGGTTTCAGGCATTTACTCAGGCCTTTATCCAGACTATGGGTTAGATGCTGCAAACTGCTACTCCAGCCTCAGTTAAGAAGGGGAAATAGTTTGACAAGCTGAGAAAGTTTGGAGCAGTGGACTTCTATGGGACCACCGACTCGGAAGAAGCTGAGACATGGCAAAGGAAGACAGAATGGATATTAGAGCAGATGGATTGTAAGGATGATGAGAAAGTTGAATATGCTACGAGTTTGCTATAAGGGGATGCTTTGCATTGGTGGAAAAGTGTCTTGAGAAGTCAGATGAAGTCACTAGTGTTGGCATGAAAGGACTTTTTGAATGCTTATGAGAAGAATTATTTGTCTGAAGTGTACATCCAACAGAATCAGAGAGAGTTTTTAAGCCTCACCTAGAGGGAGATGATAGTGATCGAATATGAGCGTTGATTTACACAATTGACCCAATATGCAGCTAAGTTAATGATGAGTGAAGCAGCTAGGTGTTGAAGGTTTAAAGTAGGACTGCAATTGTCCATTAGAGAGAAAGTAGTGACACATAATTTTTATGACTTCCAACAGCTGGTAGAAGCTGCACTTAGAGTTGAGAATGTGAAAAATATAAAGAGTGTAGTGAACAAAAAGAGGAAAGGGAGAGAACAATTCAAGAGGGGAGGTGGTGTTCTTATGTCAGAGAGGAGTGCCAGTACTTTCGCTGTACAGCTTGAGGAAAGGAGCAATCAGGCAAATAGGGCTAGACAGATGAAAACTATCTCAGATTAAGCATCAATAACTAGAGGCAGCAGGAGGGGAGATATGGATAAGCTGCCCATTCCCAAATGTGATCACTGCAGAAGGTTTCATAGAGAGGAATGTTACCGATTGATTGAAGCATGTTTCAATTGTGGGGATAAAGGGCACATGGCTAGAGAGTGCCCTCAGTATGCAAGAAGAGAGGAAACTCATATGTAATTTTCTAAAAGAGCTGAGATAGTGGGGCATAAGACTGCAACTGAAGTGGGCAATTCTGAGGCAGCCAAGAAAGTAAATCCTCTAGAGAGACCCAAAGGGCAAGCACCAGCTAGAGTGTTTCCAATGACACATGAGGATGTAGAGACAGCTCCAGAAGTTGTGACTGGTATGATTAAATTATTTGATGATGATGTAATTATTTTGATTGATCTGGGTTCTACCCATTCGTTTGTGTCATCGAGTAGAACTGTGCATAGGAGAAATTTGAGCCCATTGGATACTCTTTTGATGGTGAGTACTCTAATCAGCCAGTATATTATTATTAGTCAAGTTTATAAAAATTGAGAGATATGTATTGGAGGACAATTAGTGGTGGAATTGATGCCCTTGAAGATGGGTGGATTAGATGTGATATTGGGCATGGATACATTAGAAAAGTATCGTGCTAACTTAGATTACAAATAGAAGATAGTGGAGTTTGAGTTGGATAATAGAAGAAAGGTGATGTTTATGCGAGACAAAAATTTTAGCTCATCGAGAATTGTTTCAGTTTTGATGGTAAGAAAATGATGAGGAAAAGATGTGAAGCATTTTTGGCCTATGTGGTAAACACGAAGGCAAATGGAGGGAAGTTAGAAGAAATTCTTATAGTCATGGAATTCTCGGATGTCTTTCCCGAGGAATTACTAGGACTACCGCCACTTAGGGACTGATCTCAATTCTGCCTTACCGAATGGCTTCGACAGAATTGAAGGAGCTTAAGGAGCAGTTAGAAAATTTACTGGAGAAAGGGTACATTAGGCCTAGCTCTTCACCATGGGGATCTCCGGTCCTTTTTGTGAAGAAAAAAGATGGATCATTAAGGATGTGTGTGGATTATAGGAAGCTCAATCATGTCACTGTCAAGAATAGATATCCGCTTCCACGCATAGATGACTTGTTTGATCAATTGTAAGGGGAAAGGGTCTTTTCCAAGATAGATTTGAGATCGAGTTACCACTAGTTGAGGATAAAGGAGTCCGATGTGTTAAAGACTGCTTTTAGAACATGGTATGGCCACTTTGAGTTCTTGGTCATGCCTTTTGGGTTGACGAATGCACCTGCAGCTTTCATAGACTTGATGAATAAAGTCTTTAAGCCTTTCTTAGACCAATTTGTCATTGTCTTTATTAATGATATTTTGGTTTATTCTAAGAGTGATAAGGAGTATAAGGAACATTTAAGAATTTCTCTAGAGACATCGAGGAAGAACGAGTTGTATGCCAAATTCAACAAATGTGAATTTTGGCTAAAGGAAGTGACATTTCTTGGACATGTGATTTCAGAGCAAAGAGTACATGTGGATATGAGGAAGATAGAAGTGGTTGTGAAATGGAAAGCACCTAAGAATGTAGCTGAAGTGAGAAGTTTTTTGGGATTAGCCGGGTATTACAGAAGGTTTGTGGAGGGCTTTTCCATGATAGCAGCTCCACTTTTCAAATTGACAAGGAAGAATAAAAAATTTGTGTGGATAGAGGAGTGCCAGAGAAGTTTTGAGGAATTGAAGAATAGGCTTACAACTGCACCAATTTTGACCTTGCCTTCGAGTAGTGATGGGTATACAGTGTATAGTGATGCCTCAAGGAAGGGATTGGGTCGTGTGTTGATGCAAGGTGATAGAGTGATTGCTTATGCTTCTAAGCAATTAAAGCCCTATGAGATGAATTATCCTACACATGACTTAGAGTGAGTTGCCATAATTTTTGCGTTGAAAATATAAAGACACTACTTATATGGAGTCACCACCAGGGTGTTTACAGATCACAAGAGTTTTAAGTACCTGATGAGCCAAAAGGAGTTGAATTTGAGACAAAGAAGGTGGTTAGAACTATTGAAATATTATGACTTGATGATACACTACCACCTGGGGAAAGCTAATGTAGTGGCGGATGCACTAAGTAGGATGTCTACTATTGCATATGTAGAGACGGTATATTTTCCTTTGTTGAAGGAATTGGCCTAACTTATAGTTACATTGAGGCAAGCTGAAACTGACTGTATACTGGCTAATTTTAGAGTAAGGCTAGCATTGAATGAGAAGATTAAGGAATTACAAGAGCAAAATGACTATTTGAGCAGGTTCAGAGAAGAGATTAAAAATGGTAAACCCTCTGAAATAGAGATAAGAGAAGATGGATTAATGTTGGTTGGGAATAGATTGTATATTCTAGACATGTTAGAGATGAAGGATGAGATTCTAGATGAGTCACACAATGCGCCCTATACAATGCACCCAGGAAGTATGAGGATGTATTGAGATTTGAAAGAGCATTTGTGATGGAAAGGAATGAAGAAAGAAGTTGCAGAATATGCTAAAAGATGTTTAGCGTGCCAGCAAGTTAAGGTTGAACACCAAGCACCTTCAGGCAAGCTTAAACCTTTGTTTATTCCTGAATGGAAGTGGGGGAAGATTATGATGGATTTCTTGATGGGATTGCCAAGGACTAGCAGGAAGCATGATGCAATATGGGTGATTGTTCATAGGCTAACTAAATCATCACATTTCTTGTCAATTAGACAGACAGATTCTTTGAATGCTTTGGCCAAGAAATATGTGGATGAAATAATCAGACTTTATAGGATTCCAAGCTCTACAGTTTTAGATAGAGATCCTAGGTTCACCTTCTAATTCTGGGAAAGCTTACAAAAGGCTTTGGGAATTTAAGTTGCATTTTAATACAACTTTCCATCCTCAGACTAATGGACAATCAGAGAGGACGACAATACGAACACTGGAAGCAATGTTAAGAGTTTGTGCAATGGATTTCAAAGGCTCATGGGGTGATCATTTGCCTTTAATCAAATTTTCTTACAATAATTCCTATCACTCAGGAATTCAGATGGCACCTTATGAAACTTTGTATGGTAGGAGATGCAAAACTCCTATTTGTTGGGATGAGGAAGGTGAAAGGAGTCTTTTAGGGCTTAAGTTGGTACAAGTCACGGTTGATAAGACTAAATTGGTGAAACAGAGACTTAAAGAAGCTCAAGACAAAATGAAGAGCAATAAATATACATACATAAAGATATGGAATTTGAAGTTGGAGATAAAGTGTTTCTTAGAGCTTCTCCATAGAGAGGGGTTTTGAGGTTTGGTAACAAAGGCAGCTTAGTCCGAGCTATATAGACTCTTATGAGATCATTGAGAAGATTGGGCCTTAGCCTATAAGTTGGCTTTGCCACCGGAATTGTCTAAGATTCACATTGTCTTCCATGTATCAATGTTAAAGAAGTACCGATCCGATCTTTCACACATAGTTCAACCTTCAGAGGTCCAATTAAGGGAGGATTTGACATTTGAGGAGCAACCAATGGAGATCCTATATTCGAAGGAAAAGGTCTTAAAGTCTTATGGAAGAACTAAGCAAAAGAGGAGGCAACATGGGAGCCTTTGGAAGCAATGCAGGAAAAATATCCACACCTTTTCGTGCACTCAGGTAAGAATTTCAAGGATGAAATTCTTTTAAGGGGCGAGTTGATGGACCCCAAATTTTTCTAAATTATCTATTATTTGTTTAAATAATTATTGTTTATTTTGGATTTGAGCCCATTATTTTATTGGGCATAAGTAGAAATTAGAATTTTGGATAGAACGATGAGGATTAAATTAGAGTATGGTATGGTGTTAAGAGAGTTAAAGAGTTATTTAAGGAAATAAATGAAGAAGGGTAGAATTGGAAAGGCTAAGTAAGTGAAGAGTAAAATGGGAATACAACCTAAAAATGTGTCTTGAATAAGTGAGAAAGAAGAGAGAATCGTGAGAAGAAATAAAATAAGAAGAAAAAGTAGAACAAGAAGAGAAAAAGAAGAAAATCGTGGGAGAAGCTAGGAAAGAGAGAACATCGTGGAGAAAGAAGAGAAATGAAGCTTGTTAAAGGAAGTTAATCATCTTTTCTTCTTGTTTTATTAGAGGAATGGGTTATGTTAAGAATGAAGGAGTTAGAAAGAGAAAGGGGTTTTGTGTAGAGAATGAAGGGTTTGTGTTAGAAGATGATTTAAGAGAACCCATTGATTCATAGTTTTTCTAAACTAGGTCTTGAGTTTCTCTTAACCTAGATGGAATATGAGTAGGTTAGGTTTAAGTTCAATTTTAGCATTTTTTATTTTATTTTTCAAGTTTTATGAATTTTCATTTGAATTTGGATTAAATAGAAATTGGTTTATTTGAAGGGAATCAAGAAAACCTTACTCAAGAGCAAGAGGAAAGGCAATCTTGAGCTTGGATTTTTAATAAAAATTAGGTGGGTAATTTATTTATAGTTATTATGTGATTGGACTAATTCATGCCTATATGGGTGTATGCTGATTGCTTGAAATGGATTTGCTTGAAATTGAATTGTTATGACTTGATTGGAAATACATGATGCATTGTGATTATGTTACACCTTGAAAGAGGTTATAACATTTTGAATTAAATGAAAAGAAGAAAAAGCATGAAAGTATGAGAACATGATTAAATTGAGCATAAATTTGCCTATGATTGGGCAAAAGAGGAACCCGTTTTGTTATTCACGTGCATGTTGACCTATAGCCTTCTCCCAGCTGCCTGCTTGAGGCCACGAGATCATGAGAATTTGGGCTCATTTTGTTCACGGTGTAAACTTCAATTTCTCTTTTTCATTCCATAAAACTCAAGAGCCATTTGTTTGTGCATTGCATCTTTGAATTGTCAACTATGGTGCATAATTGAATGTTATGTTTAATGGCTAAAGTCTATGTTGTGTGTTATGAGTTTGAGCTAAATTGATTAATGCTTGAATTGATAGAATAGATTGAGAATACTTGAATTGCTAGATATATATATTTGCATGTGCTTGAATTTGTGACTATATATAGATGGCTATAAAAATATTAGCCACTGAGTTTTGAACCTCATCCCATATTTTTTCACTCCTCAGGTGCAAAACAAGACGAGTGTTGAACCTTGCAAGGCATCGGAAACTCCAAGATAGTTAGAGACTTTTGTAACTAAGTTAGTGACTAGACTTTTGGATACCTTTATAAGCATATCAAACAATGAACATCCAATGTATTTTGCATCTTGTGTTAAGTCTTTGATGTAATGTTGATATGTAATTAAAACTATGTATGGACTTCATTTTGATTTAGAAATGAATTGAGAATTGAAGAAGTTTCCAATGTGTATGTGCCTATTTATCTTGAAGTTGTATATTTCCTGTTTCAAGTCTTTCATAGGTGTAGAAATTGTGTTTTGACTTCAGGGGAAGAACTGGATTAATCTAGGCTAAATTACATAAGATTGTCTACTTAGAAGTTGTAGATTATCTTTCTAACTTTTCAACTCTATATAGTTTGAAAATTTTGGATATTGGAATTGAGAGATATGATTATTAGAAGTTTGTGATGTTGCATAGGATGGACAATTGGGATAGCTACATTGATTGGAAATTTTGACCCTTTTAGAGGTAAAATATCTTTTTGGGGTCTGTATAAAAATTGTAGGTCCTGAAGTCTTCTTTGAAATGGCCTTTAAATAACCTTAATCCAATATTTCTAGTGATAATTATGCTCTTTTTACCAAGAAAGGTTGGAAGGAGAAAAGGAAGAAGGAGGAAGTCGCGATCGTGATCGCGATCGCGACTCTAAGGATTTTCGCGCAAGTCGCCATCACAACATCTCGACTCGTCGCGATAGCGATCCGCAGGTGTTCCCTAATCTGAACACCTTTGACTCTTTTGGTCATAACTTTTTCATCCAACCTCCAAATGACCTGATTTTTAGGTAATAGTTTCCTAACACATTTTTCTATCTCTCTGTAAAAATTTATAGATTTTGGTACTAATTTGAAAAATATTGATTGAATCGAAGTAAGGGTATGGGTTGGAAGAGTATGAATGAGATTTTTTTTACTGAACATACTTTGGTATTTTGATGATATCTTGATATGTAGAGCTACAAATGAGATTATTCTTGTTTTTTAATAAACGAGAAATAGAAAACTACAATTCATCTAAAGGGATTGAATTTTAATTCAATCCCTAGGACTTTTAAGTTCTGGGTGGAAGTTGAGTATAGTGACTGTTTCAGTTTAATAACAATCTAAAAATGTTTGGGCCATAACTTTTAGAGTTCTGAACCAAATTGAATGATTTTGGTATCATTAGAAACTTAAGACAATGGGAAACAAATATTCTGAAGAAGTCAAATTGTAATTCCAGTTTGAGGTTTACCAAAATCTATTCTAAAGTTGAAGAAATGAGTATGCTTAAGTTAAAAGAGGTGAAGGAGCTACAATAAGTTAAGAAAGGATTTTAGAAAATGGAGAATGACAAAAGAAGAAGAAAAATTAAAATTGGTGAAAAATTGTAGGCCACAATCGTGGCCTGTGGCAGGGTAAAAATCACAAATATGTGCATTTCACTTAAAATTTTACCATTTTACCATCCAATTACCTATAAATATATTTATAACTTCACTTTTTCATTCACTTTCATTTTCTCTTTATTTCTCTAAAATTTATCTCTCCAATCACTCTCACTTCTCTCTACAAAATTTCAAACCTCCAAATTTCTTTTGACTTCCACCAACTCACAAGCCAATATCCTACGCATCAAGCAAAAAGTAAAGTATGATTAATCAGTGGGGCGAATACAAGTCTCAGGACGAGGGAAGAGGAACAAAGCAGCTGATTATGTATCACCTTTCCCGATCTTCTTAAATGAGGAAGGTACTCATTTTCATTCCCTACATAGTAAACAAGCTATGGTTCCAAAATATTTTCACTTTGAAACTTTAGATAGATTAGAACTGTGAGATAAGGTCAAAAGCTTAGCTAAGAAAATTCAATGGGTCAGTTCATTTAATTTCAATTCCCATTTTATGAAGAACTGACCTTATAATTTTGTACTTCTCTTTAATATGAATCCAACAAACCTAGGGAACTATGGTTTAGGTTGCGGGGATAACCCTATGGACTTGATTATGACACCATGTATGAAATTTTTGGATTCCCTGAGTCTTCCGTAATGGATCAACACAACGATCTCCATGTCCGTCCTTACTAGACAAAACTAACTAGGTTAGAGCGTTTCGATGCTAAGAATGCACATAACAAGATTATTAGGAGTCATGAACATTTTTTGATGCACAAATTCATGTGCCAAATCATTTTTGACAAAACAGAAATCAACAAGTGTTCGACGAAGGAACTGTTTATGTTGTGGTGCATGGATCATAACATCCTAGTTTGCATAACCACCCACATTTTTAATGCAATTATTGTTTCTCGAAAGAAGAGCAGCAATAATTTAGGTATGTGTTACTTGGTTTCGGGTATAGCTAACTACTATGGAGTTAAGTACAACAGACTTACAATTTACCTTCCTGAGTTCATTAACCACCATCTTCTATGGTGGGGTGAAATCCTGAAGTCCCATAATATGAAATTTTGGGATATTAGTGCCAAGACACATGCCAAGGGCAGGACTGGTCAAGCATGTTCAAGTGCCCAACAACAAAAAGAAGGGGATTTAACTAGTAAGGAGTCCGAAGAGGAAGAAGATGTAGAAAAACTGGGTTGGAAGAAGGTACTAGACACAATCTCCACAAACACCAAGGTAATTATAAATACACTTGTGGAGAACTCCAAAAGGATGAAGGAGATGGCCCAAACCCAATGACACCAGAGTCAGAACATACATCATATTCATCGCTATTTTGAGGTTCAGGGCGTTCAGCTACCACCTCCATCACCATTAACCTTGTTTTAAACCCTTTCTTTCTTTCTAGATTTAGCTTTTATTTTTGTTTTTATTGTTATTTTTGTTTTACTTTAATTTATATTTCTTTTGTGTTTATGTGTGTTTGTTATCACCCTCTCACATTTTATGAATTGTATTAATGAATTAGATGAATTGAAATTGATTTAATTTTAAACATGGTCTATTAGGTTGTAGAGAACTATTAACTGGCATAATTAGTGAACTGGGATTCTTTGATTAAATATGCAGCTTAATTAAGATTTAGTGTTTAAGTATAGCCCTCTAAATAGTCACATTCATTCATAATTTGATTTCTTTTAACCTAAGTACCTTTGCAAGTATTTTTTTTCATGAAAATAAGGAGCTAAAGAAACAAGGTAGGTAATAAAAATGTACTAAAAAAGTCGTTATTTTAAAAATAAGTAACTATTCTACTGGCCTTCGGGTTCTAAATAGAGCTAGTAGCTAGTTGAGAACGTGATATAGCTGAGTAACTAGATCGACACATATCACAAATGTGTGCTTTCACATAAAAAGGCTATAATGATGTTCCAACCAAATAGCTTAATAAAAAACATGATTTAGTTGAGTAACCAGATCGGCATTCATTACCAATGTTTGCCTCCATGTAAAAAGACTATGTCCATGTTCATAAAAAGTAAATAAAAATAAAATTTAGTTTTTGAATAAAACCTACCAAACTTGTAATAGTTTGACTTTTCAAGAAACTATACTTATGATTAGTTCAGAGTTGAATGACTAAAGAATTATTAATTAGTGTGTGCAATTGAGAAGGGTAAAAAGTTTAACACTTGAGTATGGATCAATATGTATATTTAGTTCAAAGACCCAAGACATGGATTTTGCATGTTAATGATTTGAAATGACTTGAATGATTGTGTTTTAAATTAAGTTTATTTCATGAAGTTAAAGTCATTGTCCCATTTTTACATTGAGCGCTATGTAAATTTATGTGTGTTTGTTGTTTTGTTTGCCTAAGGACAAGCAAACGTTTAAGTGTGAGGATGTTGATAAGTGTGTAATGCATTATGTTTTAAGGTGTAGTTTGATATGTGTTTATTTTTTTATTCGATTGTTTAGTATGTGTTTTCGGTAGAATTGTGTTAGTTTGTAAATTATCTGTGTTTAAGTGTTTTTAAGGGTTTGTATAAACATTTGAGCTTAATTATTATGTCTTTGAGGTACCTTGATGTGTATGTTAGTATTTCAGGGTCAACAACAAAGAACGGAGAAGTTTCGAAGAGACTAGGACTGAAACAACGACCCATGATCGTAGCCCATCTGCCACAATCATGACAGAAGCAAGGGAGGTAGCCCATGATCATGGCCAAATCTCTAATGATCATGACAGAAGCATAAGACTTAGCCCACGATCGTGGCCTACCTGCAATAATCGTGACAAAAGGCTTACACACAGTCGTGACTTACATTGGGTAGACGTATATACAAACAAAAAAGTCAAGTTTTGAGGGATTTTTTAAACCTTTCGACCCCAAAAAAACCATAATGTTGCCCAGAACACATTAAGTATATAAAGAATGAGACAAAAGAGAAGAGAAGCTTCTTGCGTTAGCCACCATCACAAAACCCTAGAGAGATTCACGAGATATGCAATAATGAGACAATGGTGTCAACTTAGCAAAACAAATTTAACTATAAATACCATCCTTTAAATTATTCTAACTTATTAACAAGCGAAATCTATGTCTAAGCACCTTAGATTAAATATACAAATTAATTGACATGTTAATGTTGAGTCTATTCACCTCTATCACTTACACACACACATTGATAATCATTTAGTCAAAACAAAAGTGTAGTTATTCCTCAGTAGGTTTTCATGAAAAATCAAGCTACTAACAAGTTTCGTAGGATTTTATTTGAAAACATTCTTTTTGTTAATTTTTTTTTAGGAAATGAACCTAGTCTTTCTACGCGGAGGTAAACATTTGTGATGAATGTCGATCCAATTACTCAACTAAGTTATGCTATTATTAAGCTGCTTAGTTGGAATGTCATTATAGCCTATTAACATGAAGGCACACATTTATGATGCATGTCGATCTGGTTATTCAACTACATCACATTCTCAATTGGATATTAGCTCTATTCATAACCCGAAGGCCAGGGGAAAAGTTATTTAGTTAAAATTTATACATTTTTTTCCTTTTTTTAACACAAAATTTTGCCTACCTTATTGCTTTAGCTAATCATTCTCATGAAAATGTACTAAAAAAGCCACTTATTTGATTGTCCTAAAATTATAAATGAGTATAGCAAAATCCTAGGGTAAATAGACTAACATCGTATCCCAATTAACCATCATATTTAACCCTAAGTAACTTAGGTCACTAATTTCACAAGCTAATAAATCTTCACAACCTAAAAGGCTATGTTTAAGGTTAAATATATCCCATTAAGTCCTAGCCATTGATTCATTTACACAATTCACATCATGCAACCTAAGCAAACTATCATACAATATGCAAAATTCACACTCAAGGTAAAAACACACAACCCTTTCCACACTTGAACAACACATTATCCTCAATGTGAGACACAAACACACCAGGGCGAAATAAAACACAATATGCAAAAAAATAAGAAGAAAATACTAATAAAAATGAAAAGAAAAGGGTTAGAACACGAAACTATCAAGGTGACTGAGGTAGTGACGATGTCAGAGATGGAGACCAAATGTACTTAATGTCGAGTTGACTTTCTTATCTTATAATTAATTCAGAGAGAGTAATAGAGTTAGTAATCCTAGATCATTTCAAATCATTAAAATTTTACTTTTCAAATTTGAAACAAATCTAACTACGCAACAATCTAAACCTAACTACCAAGCATGTTAATTTATTGTAAAATCTTGTTTCCATACAAAGGGATGTTATATGGGAAAAATGAAGGAGAATATGAGAAAACAATGCCCCCATCAATTTGATAAATCAGATAAGAATTTCAAGGATAAAATTTATAAAAGTGGGGGGGGGGGGGGGGGAAA
>JAOSBK010046589.1:0-18633 GCA_027568895.1 Erythroxylum shatona | reverse complement strand
ATACATACATACACAAATTCGTGTGAAGAATCAGAGTTGTTATTCTCATACTTTATACATTCAGCAGATTACAAAGTCAAGAATATAGGAGGAATTTAAGAAGTTCATTACAGCAGTGTACCTCTTGTTTTGGAGCAGACGTGAGCTGAAGGTGTTCGACCATTTACCTCATCCATATTCACGCTCGACAGGTTGTGCAGGGGAGGGGCCATCTTCAATCCTTCATGGGGGCATCTGTAAGAGTGGTATCAAAGCTTCAAGGTTCACTTAGTCTGGACCAAACAAAGCCATGACAGGTATGAATTCCCCAATGATGAACTTGCAAACTGTTTAGGCTAATATACCAGTATTGATTGGAGAAAACTACAAAGCATAGGCTCTTCGAGTTGAAGATTGTCTTAAGATTAGTGATTGTTGGAGTGTAGTGACAGATGGAGTAGCTGAAGATCTTGGAACTACAACTCAAGCAGATTTGGACAGATTAAACCAAGATAGAGATAGAGATTTTAGAGCACTTTTCTTCTTGAGATTTGTTGTGAGTGAGTCAATTTTGCTGGGGCATGCAAGCTGTAGAAACGCCAAGGAGTTATGTGATATGCTGAAAGTAGAGTATGTGGGATCAGCTCAAACATTGAGACTAAGGAAACAAGCAATCATGAGGAATTTTGAGAATTTTTTGATGAAAGATGATGCGAGTGTATCAGCAGCAAAGGCCAGATTCTTGAACTTGGTGCAGCAGCTGAAAGAATATGGGGAAAATACAAGCATAGAAAGGTTGGTAGACAAGTTCCTAAGCAGATTGCCATTGAGGTTTGAAGCAAGTGTAGCACCTGTGGAGTGGCAGTTCACAAATGACCCAGATTCAATCTCCTTGGAGCAAGTCTTCAATGTTTTGGAGATGCATGAGGAAAGACATGGGAATAGAAGAGAAGGGGAAGAGTATGTACTAAAGGCTGAAAGGTTCAAGACACCAAAAAACCCTCCTTGCTATACACAGAACCAAAGATCACTTGAATCAAAACCTTCACAAGTCCAAATCTATTAGAATCCACCAAATATGCTTCATAACAATCAAGTTCCTCACCAAATGAATTCATATTCTCATAACCAATCTTACCCGAGCCATCCTTACCCTCAAACACAATACCCCTCACACATTCCTTATCCAAACTTCAACAACACTAGCCAATATCCTGGAAACAAAGACACTCGAATGCAAGGAGGATCAAGAATGACTAGATGGGGCATGTTTGCAAATTGCAAATTCTGTGGAAGGAAAAATCATGCAGCTGGGGAATGTTATTGGAATGACAATGTTGAATGTATTTTTTGCAAGAAAAGGGGACACTCAATAAGGTATGTTATGAAAAATGGGTGAAAAAGAAGCAAAATCTACAAAGCACTCTCTTTGACAAGCCACCACCAATACATCCTCTACACAGATCAAATACCTCACCAAACTTGATGCCATCTCAACCTTAACCTTACCAACATTCCTCTAAATCACAAACATATCAAGCTCACTTTGCTAGAAAACCTGAAAATCATCAACTATCCCAACTAGCTCAACCTTGCATAACCCCATTTGCAATACCTCAACCGCATATGTTTCAACCTCAATTGACTCAACCTTCCTTGATCCCTCAACCTTATGCCTATTATCCTCAAATAACTCAATCAAACTTATCTCAATCAAGTCCAATATATCAAACTCAACAGACCACTCCAACAACAATGTCTAACCAATCAAGCCAACAATCCCAAGGAACAAACACAATGATCGAATATGTGCCATATTCACAATCACAAACTCATTCAAACTCTCAGAACAACCCACCAAACATGTCAAGCAACCTACCTGGACCTTCACAAACCCAAAATCAATTAAAGAAAACCATAACCGAAGAGAGTATATTTGTAGCTGAAGTGTGTCAAGACTTGAAAATGGAATCTGCTGATAATGCTTGCAGATCAGAAGTGATAAATGAGAGGAGAAGTAAGTGGCTAATAGATAGTGGTTGTTCCAACCACATGACAAAGAAGAGGGAGGCATTTGTAGAGAGGATTGATGGAGTAAATGCTGTGATTAGGATAGGAAATGGTGAAATTTTACTGTTACATGGAAGGGGTATGTGAAACTAGAAACAAGAGCAGGAAATACAATCCTTGATGAAGTATATTAAATCCCTAAACTTGATCAAAACTTGATCAGTGTTGGACAGTTGCTGGAGAGGAAGTATAAGGTGTACTTTGAAGATAGAATGTGTAGGATTTTCAATGAGCAAAGTGAACTAGTGCATAAAGTTCAAATAGTTAACAGAATTTTCAAGATTAAAATGCAAGAAGTGGATGGAGCATTTGTTGTTCTCTCATTGACAGAGGTGACTCAATTATAGCATCGAAGATATGGACATGCTAACTTGGAGTATGCCATTGATATGCAGAAAAAGGGCTTGGTTCATGGAATACCTCCATTGAGCAGCAAGTTAAAATCCGTGTGTGAGGCTTGTGCAAAAGGGAAAAGCCATGTTTTACCTTATCCAATAAGCGATTGGAGATCAACAGAAAGATTATAATTGGCGCACACTAATGTTTGTGGACCAATGGATATACTATCAGCTGGAGGGAGCAAGTATTATGTGGAGTTCATTGATGATGCATGAAGATACACCTGGATTTATTTTATGAAAAGCAAAGATCAGGTGTTCGGATTGTTCAAGGTATGGAGAGCTAAAGCTAAGAGCCAATGTGGAAATAAGGTGAGATGCTTGAGAAGTGATAGGGGAGGGAAATATGTCTCAAATGAGATGAAGAAATACCTCAAAAATGAAGGGATATTCCATCAATTTTCTGTTGCTTATTCACTTCAATAGAATGGAGTTTCAGAGAGGAAGAATAGGAGCATAGTGGAGATGACTAGATCAATGTTATTTGGAATGAAAGTGCCAAGAAAATTCTGGCCTGAAGCATGTCATACAACAGTGTATTTGCAGAATAGATTGAAGACCAGATCATTGGAAGGAAAAACTCCATTTGAGGTTTGGTTTGGAATCAAATCGAAAGTGCAACACTTGAGGGTATTTGGATGCATAGCCTATGTGCATATTCCAAAAGCAAAAAGAACTAAATTGGATGAGAAAGCAATTAAAGGAGTCATGATGGGTTATAGTGGAGAGTCAAAAGGATACCGAATTTATAATCCAGAAACAGGAAAGATTCTGGTGACTAGAGATGTAAGATTTGATGAAAATGAGGAATGAAAGTGGGAAGAGATGATTGATAGAAGATCAGGGAGAGCAGGAATTGAATTTTCATTAAATGATCCAGATGTAGATGAAACAGCAAGAGAGGATGCAGATGATTACCACAATCTTGGAGGTGATGGATCTCAGGAGGAGACATCTCACTCGGATCCACAAAGCTCAAATGGCATTAATAGTGATGGAACTCAGGAGGAGTATCTGTCAAGTCCTGGAACTGAAAGATTGAGCTCAGATTCTCAAGAAGACATATCAAGCTCAAACAACGCTCACAAAACCAGAGACTTATCATCAATGTATAATGAAACTAACCCCATTTTTTATTTCAGGTACAATGTTGTAGATGAAGAAGAACTTGATGATGCCTTGACAATTGTTAAATATGCATTGCTTGCAGGACCTAAACTGAAGACATTTAAACAAGCAATCAAGCAAGGAGTTTGGAAAAGCTCAATGCATGAAGAAATCAAGGCAATTGAAGAGAATGGCACATGGCTGTTATTGGATTTACCAAATCCAGAAACTAAGGTTGTAGACTCAAAGTGGATTTTCAAGGAAAAGCTGAATCTGGATGGTTCAATCAACAAATACAAAGCAAGACTTGTTGTGAGGGGATATAAGCAAGAGTATGGGATAGATTATACTGAAACTTATGCTCCAATAGCAAGGATGGACACTGTGAGGTTGCTGTTGGCTTTAGCTGCAAATAATGGGTGGAAAGTACATCAAATGGATGTCAAGAGTGCATTCTTGAATGGAATGCTAGATGAGGAAGTTTATTTGAAGCAACCAGAAGGTTATATGAAGGAGGGACAAGAACAGTAGGTGTATAGATTGGCGAAGGCATTGTATGGCTTGAAACAAGCTCTAAGAGCTTGGTATTCTAGAATCAACAATTACTTGATGCAAAATGGTTTTAAGAGAAGCAAGAGTGAAGCAACACTATATGTTAAGACTTACACTGAAGGAAAATTGATATGCTCATTGTATGTTAATGATTTGTTGCTCGTAGGGACTGAAGATAAGCTTGTGAGTGAGTTCAAGGATTCAATGAAATCAGAGTTTCAAATGACTGATTTGGGAGAGATGAGATACTTCTTGGGTTTAGAAATTCAACAAAGAGAGGATGGGATCTTCATTCATCAAAGGAAGTATGCTGAAGAGTTGATTGACAAATTTGGATTGAAGGACAGTAGTGGAATGACAACACCTATGAAGCATCAGTTGAAGTTGGAAACTACAAAACCAAGTGAGCAATTTGATGAAACCTACTATAGAAGCATGATTGGTTCATTAATGTACTTAGGTGCATCAAGGCCCGACATTGCTTGCGTGTTAACATTTTAGCTGGTTTCAATCATAATCCTTTAAGATGTCATGCATTATATGCTAGGAGAGTTTTGAGATATGTAAAGCATACGGTTGATCATGGTATATGGTATGGAAGAAGGAAAAATATGGAATTATATGTATTTAGTGATGCAAGCTATGCTAGAAATGATGATCGCAAAAGTAGGAGTGGATATTGTTGTAGTTTGGGGACTG
The DNA here is from genome assembly GCA_027568895.1 of Erythroxylum shatona. Taxonomy (NCBI): domain Eukaryota; kingdom Viridiplantae; phylum Streptophyta; class Magnoliopsida; order Malpighiales; family Erythroxylaceae; genus Erythroxylum; species Erythroxylum shatona. The sequence continues at coordinate 13,828 of JAOSBK010046589.1, read as the reverse complement.
GTATCTTTGCTTGGAGCTCAAGAAAGCAGAGGGTGGTAGCATAATCCACTGCTGAGGCTGAGTATGTAGTTGTGAATATGGCAGCTAAGCAAACACAATGGTTGAAGAAAATTATGATGGATGTTGATAAATTGCAAGGAAAATGTGTGACTATATATTCTGATTCGAGTGCAGCAATTGCAATGGCAGAAAACCCATCTGATCATATGAGAACTAAGCATATGAGAGTTAGTATTATTATGTTAGAGAATTGATTGAAGAAAAGGAAATCAAGATGGCTCTTTGTCGATCAAGCTTTCAACTTGCGGATGTATTCACTAAAGCATTACCAAGGTGGAGATTTGAGTCCCTTAAGAAGATGATAGGTGTGCAGGCTCCACAAGACAAAGGAGGAGCTGTTGAATTGAGTTGTTTTGTGCAGCCTGAAGTGTTGAAAATGGTAGAAGAATTGGCAATGTCAATCAAAATTAGGAAGAAGAGGAAGTTGAAAGGGAAGCAGAAGGAGTTCAGGAGCAAATGGAAGCTAAAAATGATGATCCTCATCATAATTCGAGAATGCATGGATCTAAGGAATGAAGATCAAATTTTGTTAAGTGAAACGCAATGCAAAAATGAAGATGAAGAGCAGATGGAAGCATCAATAGAAAATTCAGGAATTGCAGAATGAAGAAGAACAAAACAGAAGAAGAAATGCAGAGCAGGAAGAATAGCAAAAATTTGAAGCATGATTCCAGAAAAATTAATTAGTGTAACCAAGTTTTATTAGAGTTAAACAACACACGTGTAGCTGGTATATCAAGCATCTCATTTCCATGCCTGACAATCAGATTTGCAATGTCAGTTTTTGCCTCCTGAATAATCAATAGCTATTGAGGATATCAGTTTCTGTTTTTTGCTAAGGACAATTTCTGTTGCTTTTGTGTTTTGTCAAATGAGGAAAGGGTTGTACTAAGCTAGTCATTACTCATCAATTCATGTCTTTATTTTTTAGCTTTTACAAAAAGATGTAGTAGAATGTTTTAGAGCTAATATAAAGCTCATCATCTTTTCATTTTCGGATGTATGAAAAACCAGAAATCATCAATGCAAAAACTTCAGTTCTATTTTTCGGATTTCGTATTGTGTTCTATTTTGATTTGCAGAAGGTGAACTTCAGATGTCGAATAGCATTTGTAGTTGTTTTGTTTTCTGAAAAAAACTGAAGCTAGCTTAGGGTTAGAATTGAGAGTGAAAGCCTCAAAATTTCATCAATACATAAGTTCCAATTCAGCTCATTTTGATCAGCTTTTATTGTCCTTTCATAGTATTTTCTTTCTTCCAGAAGTAGAGTTAATTTCGAAGTGTGAGTAGTTGAAGTAGCTTATATACAAAACAGTTAGTTTGCAAAAACACTGAAGTTGTCTTCTTAAATTCAAATGAGAGATACATCCACTTCTCAAATACACCAAAATATCTAGCCATACATTCACAAAATTTTGTGAGAAATCTGCGTTACAATTCTGGAGACACATTATACATTAGATTACAAATTGAGGAACAGAAGTAGCAACATTTTTCCATTTTGTTGAAGTTTGTGTGAACAGTGATGGAGGCGCTCAACGAAGGGTTTCAACCAAGATCTCTACTTGTCAGGTTGATAAGTGGAGGTGCTGTCTTCAAACCTCGAAGGGGCATCTTCAAGAAGCAATATCTATATTCCTTGAAGAGGATTTTTTTTACCAGCTTCATAGGAGGATTAAGAGATAAACTATAATATTTTGTCAAATTTACTAGTTTAGAACAAGTTACGTTGGTGGAATTGTCCTTTGATGCAAAATTTAAAGACCAAACGAAACCTGCCCTATCCCACAAACACCAAACCTCAAACATAGTCTTAGCCCAAACACTACATAAACCTAGCCAATCTTGTAAGACAACCAATAATGCACCTGCCAGCTCCCTTGAATTCGATTTCCAACCACAAAGTAAAAATGTGAAGAGGGAATTAGGGAAATTCTATAAATTTGGAGTAAGACAACCAATAATGCACCTGCCAGCTCCCTTTAATCCAATTTCCAACCACAAAGTAACAATGTGAAGAGGGAATTAGGGAAGCGCTATAAATGTGGAGATAAGTACTACTCTAGGCATATGTGTAAGAACAAATAGATAACGAGCTTGGAAGGAGAGTCAGAATAGTCTAGGGAGGTAAAGAAGGTAGAAACAAAAGAGATAGAGTGGGATGATGTTGAGATATCAGCCACAACTACACAGTGGAGGCAATACACTAAAGATCGAAGGGAAGATACAAAATAAGTCCTTAACAATATTAGTAGATATTGGAAGCACTTATAACTTTCTTAATGTAAGAGCTACTAGTTTATTGAAATGTATGATTGTATAAGCAAATCCATTATTTGTCACGGTGGCTAATAGTGATGAAAGGGTTAGCGCGGATAAATGTTAAGCTTTTTCTTGGCAAATGCAAGGGTATGAATTCTCAACCAATTTGAGAATCTTGAGTTTAGAAAATTGAGATATAATTTTGGGGGTGGATTGGTTTGTTAAATACTATCCATTTATGTTTGATTTCAAGAATATGAAGCTTTCTCTTTAAAAAGAAGGAAAACCTATGGAATTGTAAGGGATAACAAGAACTAGTCGAGGAGAGTGCATGTTGATGAATAAGAAATAATTGAGTTGGTAGTTGAAGGCTGTCATAACTAGATTTGAGACCAGATCGCATTTGTTGGCACAGGAAAGGTTGTTTATATCTGTCAAACTAGGATCATAATTACCATCACCACTCAAAATGTTGAACATTCCGAAGAAGTTTTTCTAATAACCTATAATATTAACACCCAATCGGAAGTGTGACCATGTCATACCCTTTAAACCTAACACTATCCCAATCAGATAAGACCATACAGATACTTCTATTACTAAAAACTTAAAATAGAAAAATTGGAAAGTCAAATGTTGGAATAATTCCTCATTCGACCTAGTCGCAACCCTTATGCCTCTCAAGTTTTAGTTGTGAAAAAAGGATGGATCATGAAGGTTTTGTGTTGATTATAGGAAGTTAAATGAAGCTATAATTAGGGATTAATTTCTAGTCCCTCTAATTGATGACTTGCTTGATGAGCTTCATTATGCTAAGTGCTTTTCCAAGATTGATTTAAAGGCTGGCTACCATCACATTTAGATGAAGGAGGAGGATGCCTACGAGATTACCTTTAGGACACATTAGGGAGATTATGAATTTTTAATGATGCCCTTTGGCCTTACAAACACAACTACCAATTTTCATATCTTAATAAACAAGGTATTTGCCCCATACATTTGAAAATTTGTGCTTGTATTCTTTAACAATATCATAATTTATAATCGTGATATGAAGACACTTATGAATCACTTAAGGTTTGTGTAAAAGATTTTAAGAGAGCATAGACTTTATAGTAAGTCATCTATGTGCTCGTTTGAATAAACTCAAGTAGAGTACCTAAGATTTGTAATTACTGGAGGAGGGGTGTCAATAGATCTTGGAAAGGTAGAAGATATTAAGACTTGGCTTATGCCTAAAAGTGTTAAGGAGCTTAAGGGTTTATTAGGCGTCATTAGTTCCTACGAGAAGTTTATCAAGAACTATGAAGTAATAAGTCAAACTTTGACCAATTTGTTGAAGAAGGATAATTTTATATGGGACTTTACTGTAGAACATGCCTTTGCTGATCTTAAGTAAGCCATGTATCTGCTTCTGTGTTAACTCTTCTAAATTTCTCTCAACTCTTTGTTTTAGAACTTGATGCCTCTGGTAAGGGAATAGGGGGTTGTCCTTATGCAACAAAAAGGCCAATTGCCTACTTAAGTTAAGCGTTAAAGGATAAACAACTAGGTTTGTCTACTTATGAGAAGGAGCTTACGACTATCTTTGATAGTTGTGGGTAAGTGGAGGCACTACCTTGAAGATAGGAAATTTATTATCAAAACTAACCAACATTTCTATAGTCCAAGAATGAAGAAAATTGTGACCATAGCAGTATTGAAATGTGATGTGTGTCAAAGGTATAAGCATGAGAATTTTCCCTATCATAGTCTCTTAGAGACTCTACCTATTGTAAACCATGCCTAGACTCATATTTTTATGGACTTCTTTGAACCCCCATCAAAGTCAGAGGGAAAGGATACTTTGATGGTAGTGGTAGGCATGTTTACAAAATATGCTCAATTCATTAGCCTGACTCATCCTTTTTATAGTTAATAACGTAGTGAGAGTTTTTTTGGACCCAGTATATAGAATTCATAGGTTTTCAACCAGTTTTATATCTAATCGGGACAAGATTTTTGCAAGTCTATTATGGCATGAGTTATTTTCTCAAACAAGGACATTTGTTCAACTAATCTCTTCCTATCACCCCAGACAGATGGCCAAACTGAAAGAGTTAAACAATGTCTCGAGAGTTCTTTACAGTGCATAACCTTATTAAGGCCCAAGCAGTGGCATAAGTGAATGACTTTTTTTAAAAGATGGTATAATACAAATTATCATACTACACTAAAAATGCCCCCCTTTTGATTGCATATGTATGAACCCTCATAACTCTAAACTTGACAGTTACTTTGAAATCAGTCGAAGATCTTTTTAACGAGAGTGAGAAGGTATTGCAGCAACTAAAGGAGCAACTGGAGAAGGCTTAGTGATAAACAATTAATATACTATGTTTTTATGCCCATAGAGTGTGCTTTGCTTGTTATTTGAGAGTTCTATGTTATTTTTATTACTTATTTTGTTTCAAGTGTGTTTTTAGGTATCAATTGTCTTGACGAATCAAAAGGAGGTGAATTTGGAAGAAATCATGATATAAGACGAAAGAATTGGAGTTGTGTTGAAGATACATGCCCATGTGAAGATGTACATGCTCGTGTAAAGGAATTATGTAAGGGACTGTAAATATGTAAAGCTTCAAAGACGCTATTTTTGATACAACTTGTATAAGTAACATACATGACCATGTTCCATGCACGTGTAAGCTACTAAAAACATGTAAAGTTGTGATATTGAAGTGTTTTTGATAAACATAGTCACTCACACGACCATGTGATTGACAATGTATAATTTAGAAACATTAATTTTGTATTATAAAAGGCAATTATGAAGAGGAGACGAGGAGGAAATGACTATAGTTAGAAGTTATACCCAAAGTTAGAGTTGCAGATACAATGCTAAACTTAGGATGAGAAAAACATGAAGGTTACTGCAAGAGATCTGATAGAGAGTAGCCTTTCATCAAGGATTCAAGGGGATTTCATTACAAAAAAGGGGGATATACATATTTATGGATTCTTTTCTTTCTGATTATTCTTTTAAACTTTTGATGTTTGTTTTGTTTTCTATATTTAAGAACTAAGCTTATTTAGTGCCTAGGTAGGATAAACCATAAGTTTGGATGGATACTATGATTTGATCCTTTACTTAATTCAATTTGATTAATTAATTCATTAAGATTCAATTATGCATTTCTATTCTTGAATTAATATGTTTGAAATATTAGTTTAATGTTTCATTTCATATGATCAAGATTGTAAAATCTTCTTATATGAATATACCTACCATAATTTGAAGGAGTTAGATGTGAATCTAAAGATAGGTCAACATAAATCTTCTATATTAGAATCAAACTTAATAGAGAAATTTACAAATTGAGTAATATAATCTTGGGGTTTTAACTAGAAAGATGTTTTAGTTAATCAACTAAAGATTAATTGTTAATAGTCTTGAGAAAGATATTAACATAAGATATAAATTTTCATGGTTTAATGATCAATAATTAAATTGCTTGATAAAGGATTAATACTTAAGATACCTTAGGGGATTCATTACCTAAGTACTAGTTATTTGATATTGGATTAATATTTATGTTATATTTGTCTTGATTCATTATCGTGTTGAGTTTTAGTTTAGTTTGGTTTTAAATTAAATCATCATCATATTCAACAATTAGGTAATAAAAAAGAAGTCATTACTAATACTTGTAGTCCTCATGGGATTACCCGTACTTGCTAGTATTAGTTACACCTAGACTGTGCACTTACAATTTAAAATTATATATCAATCACTCAACACATGATGAAATAATATGCTTATGAAAAGAGAATTGAAAAGGATTTTATTATGGTTGATTATGTCTACCTAAATCTATAGCCTTACAAGCAGACCTCTGTGGCTGTTTGTAGTCATGCTAAATTGATAGCTAAGTATTATAGACCCTATTCAATGCTTGAGAAGGTTAGAAAGGTAGCCTATAAGCTGCAGTTGTCATCTAATTTCATAATTCATCCAATGTTCCATATGTTACTCTTCAAAAAGAAACTTGGAGATCATAAGCAAGTTATTATGTAAGAGCTTCCAATTACTACTAATGATGGTCAATTCCTTGTGCATCCAATGGTTGTGTTAGAAAGGAGGTTGATGAAGATGAGCATCATCACCCAAACTCAGTATCTGGTGTAGTGGACTAATCGGGGAGGATGCTTCTTTTGTCTATCACCAGTTTCTAGAATTCGAGTCTCGAGGATAAGGCTGCTTTTGTTTGAGGAAGAATTGCTAGAATTTTATAGGCCAAGTGTATAAATATATGTATGTAGATTTCTATCTCAATTATAGGCCTAATAAAATGTGATCTAATTTTAGTAAATTAATTGGGCCTACAGTAAGTAATAATATGGGCCTGATATGTAGAAGCTCATTACGAGTCATTATGGTTAATGGACCTATAATGGACCGTAAGTCTAAATTGACTATATAAAGGTTATGGTCACCAAGTCAGAAACAACTTTTGACACTTTTATTCCGAAAAGGTACTGTCAGTTTTCTCTGCTCCATAAGGAGAATTCATTCAGTTTTAGATCTTAGCTTAGAAGAGCACGAATTCCATTAAATTTCACTATTTACGTTTCTACTGTACAATGAATCAAGGTTAGTGTTCTTATTTGTATATATATTATTATTTATTAGATCTATGTGTGATTCTGGTTGATTAATGAGTATTTAAAAATCTGATTATAATAATCATAAGGATATAATTTTAACAAGGGGTATCAAAGCAATCACGTAGATTGTTCAAATATGATATTTAGTTTCATTTTTCACTTTGTTCAGTATGTTTATGGTAGTAAAAATGAATTAAAGATTCATAATTATTTTGATTTATTTGGAGCACTTTAATCAAGTTGTTGTTTATTGTTTTCTTAATTATAATAGGCTGAGACAGAATTTTTTTAAATAGAATTTTTTTTGATTTCTTGATTATCTTAGTCTAAAATTAATTGGAAAACTTATAAACACTGGTGCAATGGTCGAAAACTTGTTTCATCTGGTTTTGAAACGAGTTTTTTGACTTAAAAATGGTGAAGTTACACTGAAAAACATTAAAAATCTGGTATAAATTTTTTCAGACCCGATTTTTATATTTGGATAATTTTTTTTTACTCAGGTCAATATGACCCATCAGAGGTCAAGGAAGCCCCCTGACCATTTTTGCTATTTTCTTGGCGCATGCACCAGATGCCATTTCTTGCTTTTTGTGGCATTTATGCTGAGCACCATCACTCCTTTTTCAGTTAAGTATTTTTAATAATGTATTTTTAAAAAATTAATAAAATTTTTCTAGGCCCTTAATTTTTAATGGGACGGGAGTGATGGGTATTTTGGTGGATTTAATTTAAGTCATTTAAATTTAATTTAACAGTGGGCTTATATTTCATTTAAATTATAATAAAAATTATAAATGAAATAATTTTATATACACATATAAAGTCTTCCACTGTTAAATTATATTATTACGGACTAAGGTCATAATTTCGTAATTTTTAATTGAAGTCAAAATTTAGAGTTAATTACTTGTCCATTTTTTAATAATAAGTAAATTACCTAATTTTATCTAAACTTTAGGTGCTTATCATTTTGAATTAAATAGATTGAACCAATATGTTGCCAAAGTAACCTTTATTGGGTAAAATTTGTTAATTTAGAGTGAGAATGCATGATTCATCTATGCGGAATAATTGGCCCAAAGGAAGGTTATTTTAGCCAGATGAATGGTAATTTAATTTCATATCTATGCGAAATAATCGGCCCAAAAGAAGGTTATTTTGGTCAGATAATAAGTAAATTTTTATAACATTACTGTGAAATAATCGGCCTAAAGGAAGATTATTTTGACACAATGAGTAGTATTAAATTATGTGAAGCATTTGACATAACATGTTGACAATGCATTGGTCCAAAGAAAGGCACATTGTTAGGTTGTTTTAGTTTCAATATTTTTACTACGACCAAGAGTACCACTTACAAATTATTATTTCTGTCCAAGATAATAATGTTGTGCTAGGTGTCTTATAATTGCCTCTTTTATAATTGTTTATTTTGGCTTCTTAACTTCTTGACTAATCATGAGCATTTTGTTTTGTTTCTTTTCTTAAAGTGTCATCAATTTCTGCAAACATAAACAATATCCCCGTGCTTAACAACACAAACTTTAAGAAATGGAATGCGCACGTAATGATTATGCTTGGCTATATGGATCTTGACTTTGCATTTAGATTTGCATGTGTCGCAGCTCTGACTAGCATAAGTTGCATACAAGAAGTGGGAATTCAAACCGTATAAGTCTGATGCTCATGAAGCATTCATTCTGGACTCCATAAGAGGTGGAATTCTTGATGAGGCTGATGCTAAGAGTTTCCTTAAGCAAATTTCTAACCGATTCACTACGAATGAAAAGGTTAAAACAAGCATTATGCTGACCAAGCTTGTTTCAATGCACTATAAGGGAAAAGGAAATATCAGGGAGTACATAATGGAAATGTCTAATCTTGTCTCAAAGCTGAGGGCGCTTAAGTTAGAGTTGTCTGATGACATCCTCGTGCACTTGGTTTTGATTTCCCTTCCTGCACAATTCAGTCAGTTCAAAGTCTCCTACAATGCTCAAAAGGAGAAATGGACACTAAATGAGCTTATAGCCTAATGTGTGCAAGAAGAGGAGAGGATGAAACAAGAGAAGACTGAAAGTGCTCATTTAACAATAAATTCTCAGAGAAATTCCAGTAAGAGGAAAAGGAAGAAAGGTAAAGAAGTTGTAAAATTTGGAACCATGCAAGGTGCACAAAAGAAATAGAATGTGGTTGCTCTCTGCTTCTTTTGTAAGAAAGCGAGTCATGTGAAGAAAGAATGTATCAAGTATGTCAACTGACATGTTAAGAAAGGTGTATTTCTTAACTTTGTGTTCTGAAGTTAATTTGGCTTTAATACTAATTGACACTTGGTGGATGGATATCGATGTTACCACTCACATAAGTGTCACTATACAGGATTGCTTCAGGAGTCGTAAGCCAACTGATGGTGAAAGATACATCTATGTGGGAAATAACAACACAACTACTGCTGAATCTATTAGTTGTTTTAGAATTCAGTTAGTCTACTTTTTATTTGGATTTAGATGAAATTTTTGTTGTACTGTCATTTAGATGGAGCTTAATTTTTGTTTCTAGTTTGGACAACTCTGGTTACTTTTGTCAAATTGGAAATGGTAAATATTTTGTTTCTCTAAATTCTCAAGTAGTAGCAATAAACTATACAAACTGTATACTAAGACAACTAATCATTATGAAAACCTGCACTCAAGTAACATTGGTATTAAAAGAAACATAACTAATAAGAATTCATCAATGTTGTGGCATAAGAGATTAGGTCATATCTCTAAATAGAGAATACAAAGACTTATGCATGAAGGGATTCTCAATTCCCTTGAATTATCAAATTTTAAGGTTTGTATAGAATTTGTAAAGGGAAAACAAACAAACATAAGGAAAACAGGTGCAAACAGGAGTAATGAACTATTGGAACTTATTCATACAGATATATGTGGTTCATTCCCTACGACTTCAAGGAATGAACAAAAATAATTTACTAGTTTCATAGATGATTACTCTCGTTATAGTTCTTTGTACTTAATTTATGAGAAGTCACAGTCCTTAGACGTGTTTAAGAATTTCAAAGCTAAAGTTGGAAATCAACTAAGGAAGAAAATAAAGGCTGTCAGATCTGACCATGGTGGTGAGTACTATGGCAGATATAGTGGATCAGGTGAACAACGTCAAGGACATTTCGCCACATATTTGACTGAGTGTGGTATCGTTGCACATTACACTATGCCTGGGACTCCTAGTCAAAATGGTGTTACTGAAAGATGAAATCAAACACTTAAGGATAACGTGAGAAGTATGATTAGTCATTTAAAACTGTAGTTTACATATTAAACTGAGTTCCAAGAAAAATAATAGCTAAAACCCTATACGAGCTGTGGATAGGTAAGAAGCCTAGTATTACGCATTTACATATCTGAGGTTGTCCATCTGAGGCCAAACCTTGTAGGCCAAATGAAAAGAAATTAGACTCAAGAACTATTAGTTGCTACTTTATAGGTTACCTAGAAAAGTCAAGGGGTTTCAAGTTCTATAATCCCTCAAACAGATCCTTTTTTGAAACAGGGAATGCCAGATTTATTGAGGATGTTGGTTATAGTGGGAGTAATCAAAATAAAAATATTGTGCTTGAAGAAGAGCGTGTTAACATTCCCACTATAGTTACAAATGAAAGTGATGGGTTAACCATACCTGACACTATTCAAATTGTAAGTCAGGATAATACTGAAAACACAATTTTATTCTCATACCTCCTACTATTGTACATGGACAAAATGTAAGCAGAGGTTCAGAATGGATATATGGTGAACATGTGATATCAGAAGACTTCATTTGGATGTTACTTATAAGCATGCCTCTGACAAAGAGCATGGGCCATGCATGTGAATTGTATAAAATTCATAAACATTTTTTATTTTGGTTGATTCCGAGGGCACTGCCCTAGAGTACAAACTGACTAGCGAACATAAGTGACACCAACAAGATCATGGAAGAGCCAAGAGGCTATACAATCAGGCGGTTCCGACAGATAATGCACTCCCGGATCGAAAGTGTTCATAAACATTTTTAGTATACAAAGTTTGAATCAAAACCCTCAGTATTCACTTGATAGTAGAAGTCATCTGGAGCTCCATAACCCTCAGGGAATGCATCAGCAAATATCTACGCAAATGCATCTCAATATGAAAATTAATATGAATAATCAAAAAGCAATGAGTAGGAGCTTTTGAAAAGAAGATAATTGTTGGATTGGATGTGTGCTTGTATTATTAGGCCTCTGAGACTGCATTATAAACAAAGGAAAAATAGGTGAAGACACTAACCTGTGTTGATGAACCAAGAGTTTTAGTGCCCCTCCAGAACCTCAAGACTCTTCTCATTCATCCGTTTAATCCTAACTTAATAGTCGATTCGTCCAAAAAAAAGTGAGTCAAATCCAACCTGTAACCAAAGATTGTGTTCAACAAATTTGGTAGATATGAAGCTGCATAGGAGCTTTTAGTTACCAACAAGTCTCCCTGCATCTAACTACTCATACAAGCAGATCCTGGAATATCAAACTTGTCGACAACTGATCAACAAAAAGATTGAAAAAGAAATATTCATCTGAATTAGAAACCTTTGCACCCAACAAGTAAGCCTGAACTGCAGAATGTCCAAATGGATCGACTTGCCAACCAATTCTAGGGGTCACATTGAACTCTTGTTGGATGAATCTATGTCCCAGAGTTGTCTGATCAATCGTGTCTATGTAATGTGTTGTGGCCTCATCGTGCATGCACATGCCTCCATTTCTACAATCCGAAGATCCAGAGAAACAATTTACATCACAAGTTCATAAACACTACTTTCCATAACACAATGCATCCAATTCTATACATAGTAGAAGTGATAATATGATGTCAGTTTACATAACCAATTCGCATATTCTATGTTAATGAATATAACAGCAAAAAGTGTTAAAGTATTGGTGGATTTTGTGATACATTAGCTCAAGTTGACCAGATCTGACGAGCTTCCTGACTTTGTTCTAAACTTTCTTGTTCTGTTTTCTCCACCAACGTTGGAAAAATGCCTGTAACATAGCTAACAAAAGCTTGTTTTCAGGAAATTAAACCCCTACGTTAAAAAAAATCGAAAATTATCTTCAAACAATGAAATGTTCAGGTCATTCAAAACTATAAAAACCTATTCAACATATACAAACTTGCGATTCCTATCTGCCAATAACGCCGGAATGAAAGAATCTAGTATATTCTTGACACATGCTGCTTGTAGAACACACCACCAACCAACAAGTCGCCGTAAAGTTAGCAACTTTTTTTCTCAAATCAACCTTTGACAAGTAGGGGGAGGACCCGAATGGAATTGTGGAACCAACGTAGTACTGATAAATTGTCTTCACCAACCTTTTTATTAAAGGGCCCACATTTTGTGACTTTTTGAAAAACAACGTTACATTTGAGATAATTTCTAAAAATATCGCAAGATGTTGACCATTGCAAAATGTCCTATACAACAATTTTCTAAAATTATTATTAAAGGCTCATATTTTGTGATATTTATAAAACATAAAAAAGAAGCTTTACCTATAAGAAACACCTTTACTTGCAAGCCTTAATTAAATTGATCATTTTTGGGGTACACCTCATGTAAATACAATTTGATCAGATTTAAATATTTAATTTAAATTTGTTAAAATTTCAAATATTTCATGTATTATAAATATATGAACCATTCCTCCTCCGAAAACAGAGATCGCCCAATTAATATCATTCACGCAGCATGCAAGTTTCATCTTAGGTGCTCGTTGGAATTATTTTCGTTCCTAAAATGATTTACATGAGGTAACAAGATGTCATTACTTTTAACTATATAAGTATGTTGGAAGCGATTACTCTAGAGTTAAGGCATAACATCATAGACTGTGGGCTGTTGAGTGGAACATTTTTCTAAACTCTACTGTAAGACTTTACGTGGTTTTGCTTAATATGATTGAATAATTATCTTCTTGCAATATTGAAATGATAAGTGAAATTAAGTAGCAAAACAGATGAAACAAGACGAACATAAAACCAAAAAAAAAAAAAAAGAAGAAGAGAAGAACAAAGAAATGGAAATAGAATTTGATGAATATGTTTTATGGTTCGTAATTAGATGTTGTGCATGTGCAACATTAACAATTTTTAAACCAAAACTTAGATGTTGCTCTTAACCGGCCAATTAGAGTTGCTTCCAGTAACTTAGTTTTCTCGAGTATTAAATTATATTAAATATATTGGACTTTGATAAGCTTCAAGAATCAACTTTTCTTGATAACTGTTCAAATCTTGAATTGTATCTCGCAAATTTTCTAAATTAATTCAAGGGTTTTATGATGGAGATTGAGTTTATCCTGTTTATTTGTAAGCTTTAAAAAGATATCACTTCCATAACAGAAAATTGAAAAAAAAAAAGATAAGAGAAGAAGATGAGAACAACATTATATTAACAACAACTTGCAAAAGAACAAAGGAAAAAATATACATGTAATAAGACTATAAGGCTCCGTTTAGTTGGCACGGATTGTTGTCAAGAAAAGTAATTTTTTCTTAAAATTTAAATTATTATGTTTGGTTCGCTTTTTTGAGTATTTAGGAAAGTAAAAACTTTCCTAATTTAAGAAAAATAGTGGCACTTTCTTTAGAATTTAAATCCCAATACTCCATTTAGTATTTAGATTCCTTTTCTCATTAATTTAATTTAAAAATGCATTAGACAATTTAATCATTCCCTCTCTCTCAACTTTACAACTTTAAAATATATAAATTTCAAATAAATTTTGATTTAATAATTAAAAATATATAAAATAAATATTAGTTTATAA
>JAOSBK010046544.1:0-18643 GCA_027568895.1 Erythroxylum shatona | reverse complement strand
TGGTTAACCTACCTTAACAAACTTGATTTCTCTTCTTTTCTTCTTTCACCAAAACCTCTCTTCTTCTCTCTTAATTTCGTTTTTCTCCTTTTAACAAGTAAGACAAAATATTCTTTTTCCATTTCTAACCTTAATGAGCCCAAAAAGTCCATCTTACCCTTCCTTATAAGCTTATGTTCTTTTATGCTTAAGTGATGTCCCAAAAATGTCCTTGAACATCCTTATTACATTAATACTTTAATTCCACTTACCTATTTAATAAATCCTACTAACTTTGACATAATTATAACTCTAAAAATTAAATCTATCTAAACCTCAAAATTAATTTTTGAATCATGCTTAACTTAAAGAAAAAAAATTTCAAGGTCCAACAACCCCTTTACTCCCCTAAGGTGCTTTACTTTATCTCGAGCCTTGTGGACAATTAGCCTTACATCCACATTTAAAAAAGGCCTCAATTAACCACTTGCATATGCTCTAATGTCTCCTTGAACAGAGTGGGCACTTTGTAGTCCATCTCCCTGTCTAACTGAAGAGCCTTTACCAATATTAGATCTTGTGGAATGCCCCTGACATCTTCTTCTAATGGTTGGGCTATAGCCTGACTTTGCTGGGGACACATCCTGCAAGTCTTAGGTTCTTTTGCCCAAAGATGAGCAACTTGTAGAAAAGCTCCTCATTGTGCCCTTTCTCTATTGGTTATCCCTTGCTTATCTACTTTGATAGCTGCTTCAACTAGCTACTAGTAGCTCAACTATTGTAAAGAAGTTACTGCCATTAAGTGCTCTTTGATGGAATCATTTAATCCGTCTTTAAATTTTAGTCAAAATGCATATTTTAGAACACATTTTAGAGCATACTTGTTGAGCGAGCTGAACGTCTTTTCAAAGTCAACCACAAATAGGTTTCTTTGTCTCAAATTCAGAAATTGCTTCCATTTGACTTCTTTATAATCTTCTATGACATACTTCTTCTTGAACTATTGGGAAAAGAACTCCCAAGTTAGAGGGTTAGGCATCTGAGGATGCAGTAGGACTAATTTCCACCAATCATAGGATGCTCCTTATAGAAAAGAGAGAACACATGTAACCATTTCTTCATGTGAAAACTTGATCTCCTCTAGAGCCCTCTGTATCTACTCTAACTAGTATTATGCTTTATCGGATTCTTCTGGAGTCATACCTATAAATTTCTTCCACCTCATGCTTTCTCAAAGTTTCTATGGGAGCTTTAGGCATGTTCATTCTATCCATCAATCTCATCATATCATGGGAGAGCTTTAGAAACATCTCTATAGGCACTAGCAGTACTGGAATTTCACCCTTTAGAGGACCAAGAGGACCTCAAAATTTTTGATCTCTCCCCACTTGGCTCACACTATCAGCTGACTCCTCATCAACTTCATAAGGTCTTTCCATCTCTACTATCTATATCATTTGCATTAGGCCAACATAAAAACCAAACCATATCACACATCATTAGACTCTTATTGGCCAAAAATTCCTAAACCGTAGCTTTGATACCACAAAATATAACACCCCTTATACGGAACGTATAGCCATCCACATAAGTGGTAACCAAATTTTTTACATACATTCATGACATATATTTCTATTCATTTATAGGGATTGCCATCACACATTTGTTTATTCAATGTTGTATGTATAGATATTACAAAATTTCATATCGCTTAACATTATCATTTAAGAGTAGTATTACATCTTTACAGTTATATGATAATCCAAAAGAAATACTACATATAACTTAAATTCTTAGTTACAAACTACTAAGAAATTACATTTTTTTCATTGCGTATACCATCATCTTTAACCAAAAAGATACATTCCAAAAGTACATTTACTAATAACGGTTAGCCTTGGTCCCTACAGATGATCCATGTGCCTTATTCCTATTGCTTGGGCCTACACAGATTAACACTCGTGCTAAGCTTGAGAATTTAGTGGAGAAAACACTTATTTTGGATCACCACTCATAATAGTCATCCGCCAAGCACACACGCATTCATGAATATTATAAACTTATATACATAGTGATGATATAATTTATCAAGGTACATAACGTAAATATGTTTCAATATATTTTTCATATACTGTAAATTCATATTTGTAAACCATATATTGATATTTAATGCTCATCAATACAAATTATTCATATTATCATATTGTATCTGTTATTTATAACTGATTAATTCACTTTTTATGTTAGACCTGCACATTCTTCTGGGTGTGGATAATAGGAGTTGTAGATATCCGAAGATATCAAATTATAGATACCTGAAAGTATTGAACTAATACTTGAAGTCATCGAACTACAATTACCCACAGGTAACAAACTATAGATACTTGAAGGCATCAAACCATGTAGACACTATAGTCTTCATAGAAGCTGCACTATAACCATGTAAGCATGCCTATCTATCCACCACTAAATAAAGCAGGCATTGTAACATTTTCCTTTAATCATTTTATAATTTCATAATTAGTGTATTGACAAATCATATCATATTCATTTGAAATCATAAAATCTTTATTTAAGTTCATACATGCATGTCATAACTTACCGCCATTAGAATAGTATACAAATCACATATATTCATATGATTTATTTCGTATATGTTTTCTTCAGTCATGTATCTCTATGTACATTCACATAATTCCAGTATATAAATTCCTATACATCATATAAATAGAAAACATGTTAAATTGTACTTAATTATATTCATAAAATTAATATGTAAAATTGTATAGTTATACTATACACATATAAGCAATAAATATACATATAAATCATCCACATACAAGTAAGTTCATAAGGCCCAAAATTATACCCTAGTTGAAATATTACATGTTCATGAAAGTACATGTGTGATAGGTGTTAAAATTGAGCTATGATTTGAATGTGAAACGTATATGTCAAGAATTTTGGTCTAATGGATTACACTTATTGATTTGTAATTAATAGCCAATATTAGAGAATTGAGGTGTTAAAATGTACATTTGGACTAGGAAAATTGTCAAGTGGCAAGTCGTGTTGGTATATGGAAAATTAGAATGACTAAGTTTATGAGTTAGTGACATTTGGCAAAGTTATTGCATTGAAATTTGGCAACATTGGTTAAATGAGAAATGGCCTAATTGAATTGTGGCATTTGGCAGCACTCATTAAGTGAAAAATGGCTTAATGGAAGTGTGACAATTGGTAGCTTAAATGCAGGACATATGTGATACATGCATAGTGACATATGCTGTTACAATTTAATGACTCCTAGCATTAGATGAGATAAGTTTCTACTGAAGTAATTTCTATTTTACTAATTCTTCACCATCTTGCACTCTCTCCACCAAAACTCCCTCACTCACACCTCTTGAAGTTTTTACTTGATTTTTGGTCGTCAACGCTTAAGAATCATTACGAGAGACGGCATCAAGAAAGTTACTTTATACTACCTTCTATGTTGTTATCACCTTAGTATTAAGATCATCCTCTATCTACCTTGATTTTGGAAGTGTGTTGGTTGCATGAAGGGCTGGATTACTTGGTTCTTTGAAGAAGGAACTTGAGGTTAATTGGGTAAGGGAATTCTAAACTTGATAGTATGTATTATTACAAGTTCTGTGATGATTGAATTGGAATGGAATATGTGTTGAATTGATAATACAATGAGATCTGGAACATGATGATAATTTTGCTATAGATTTTTTTGCATGATAGAAAATGGTTTATTAGCTGATAAATGAGTGATTTTGAGTTGAAATTGGATATGAAATTGATAAGGAGTTGGCATGTAATGGAGGTAAACTTGAAGCATGATTTAGGAATTTTCATGTTAGTGTTTTGCAATTTGCAAAGGCGATGTTTGGATCTAGAATTCACAAGATACACCACGATCGTGGGCAGATGCATTAGCTTCTGTCATGATCATGGGAAACATTCCCACAATCGTGGGTAAGGCCTTAACATGGTAATCTTTTTTTTTATGGAATTGTTGAACTATAGTAGGATAATATACCTTACATTGGTATAATTGAAGTTGATTAGGGTTTATGAACCTAGTTTGAGATTAGATTAATTGGTTAAAGGTTGAATATATTTTGGAATTTCAACTGAGGTAATAACTTATGGAAGGTGTTATTTTGATATCAAAGTGTCTAATTTGGAACTTATAAGTTATTAAAGAAATGAAGTATACTTATAAACACAAATGTTATTTAAATGATATAATTGATATGTTAATTATGAATGTTTGTGAATTGGGAACTCAGCTAACTACTTGTAAAATGTAATTACTTAATTATCCATTGGTGCATTATTGCAAACGCTTATGTTTATAAGGCATGTTGAGTTTGATCAAATGTGAATGAGTATGTTCAAGTTGAGCAAAGTGGAATGAAGTCATATATTTAGCAATATATCTTTACGTGAGAATTCTAAAATGTGACCTGTTTGTTTTAAAAACTACCAAGTCCTAGTTGTAGGTAAATAGGCATGCCTAGGAGGTTTGCAGGTGCTCCTATAACTTAACACTAAGGTGTCCCTTGATTATTGACACTATAGTGTCCCCTGATTATCGACACTACGGTGTCCCCTAACTTTGAGACATAAATCTCTTCTGTTTCTGAGATACCAATCATGGTATCTTCTATTCCGGTCCTGTTACCCACTTCTATAAAAAGGTTCTGATACATGTTCAGTTTTGATATAAATAAGTTCTGATCTAATACAAGATAAGCTTTGATTCGATACAAAACATAATCTGATATGATACAGGTCATATTCTAATATGAAATAGTTATATCTCATTTTGATATTAAGTTTTGATACATCTACATTCTGTTATGACATTTATGAGTTTTGTTTCGATGCAACAAAGTTTTATATTGATGAATCATAATTTGTTTTGAGACACATAATGTTTGTATTGCTCTTTAATATGAACAATTAAAGATTGTTGTGATATAGTCTAATTCAGTATATATGAATGTTAAGAAATTGGTAGAAACAGCCGCCAGTTTATGTCTTATTTAATTATGCCCTACTAAGCTTTATGCTTAACACGATGGTTTTACCTCCATGTAGGTTCTGATAAGAAGATTTAAAATCTGGGACAAAGACCACTGTAGTGGACAAGAAGAATGTGTTCTATATTGGAAATGCTCATTTTATTTTGTTTTTGAGTTATTTTTAGGTTGTAATTAGTGTAATGAGGCATTTTGTATATTTGCAGATATGTTTTGTAATATCCTATAAATGGTTTGTAATAACCTTAACGCAAGTTGTCTTTTAACATTATGACAGTATTTGGATAAGTACAATATGTTTGGTATGTCTTCGTTCAGTTTTGTGTAACGTTTGCATATCCTCATATATGGGTGTTACATTGTTTGGTATTAGAGTATGGTTTAGGAGATTCTGGTTTAACCAGTGCTTAACTATTGCTTGTACTTGGATATAAGAGTTGTGTTGGACCTAATGCAGTTTGTCCCACATTTTGGTTTTAGATTTGAGTATGGAAGGATCTAATGAAGCCATTGACAAGGTTGTGAAAAGTAATAATCTTGCATGATTTGGTTCATCTATACTAGGTCAATCGAGGTTAAGCTGAAGTGCCACCTCCTCCACCTCCAACACAGGGGGAGGCTTTGCCTAAACTATAGCATAATATGATGACATTATTACATTGTATGAACGCACCCAAGGCTTCGATTAATCAGCTACGAAAGTATAGAGATAAAGAATTTACCGGAACATCTTTAGAAGAATTTAAAAGAGTTGAATTCTTGTTAGAGGAGGTCAAAAGGGTGTTAGATTAAATTTGTTGCCTACCAGATCAGATGGGGCATTGTCCTGTCTCTCTTGTTCAGGAAGCGAATGGTGAAAGTTTATTATGAGGAATCCTTAGCTACCTGAGCCTCTAACTTGGGATTTCTTTTCCTAAAAATTTGAAGTCAAGTATATGATGGAAGCCTATAGAAAGGAGAAGTGGAAGCAGTTTTTGAACCTGAAGTAGAGAAACTTGTTTGTTGTAGAGTACGATAGAGAATTTAATCAACTTAGTAAGTATGCTCCCAAACTTATACTTACTGAGGATGGTTTGCATGACTCAATCAAAGAGCATCTAGCGACATTCACTTTATTGCAACAAGTGAGTTATCATTAACTAGTACAAGCTACCATTAATATAGAGAAACAGGAGATAGTGAGGAGATAAAGGGTTTAGCGAAAAGTTTTTGCTAGAGGAGGTCAGTCCTCAGGAAAAAGAAGTCGTAAAGGTGCTTCCACTGCACCAGAATTCACTCAGAGATTTATAACTAGAAGAAGGCAACAAGGCCTTCGCTCATCGACTACTTCTGGTAAGGGTTCCTCTGTGGGCCAAGGTTCTGGTATTTTAGAGTGCCCTCAGTGCTCTAAACACCATTGGGGTACATGTAGGAGGGCTATAGGTGCATGTTTTTAATATGGTAACACTGAGCATTTGATAGCCAATTGTCCTAAAAGACAACTTCAGACATCACAAGCTAGTAGAGAGTTTTCTCATGCATCTGCTGGAAATAGAGGATGTCGTAGAGGTCGTGGAGGATCTAGTCCGCTCAGGCCTAATCTGAGTATTATTCCAAAGACTGTTGATCGACCTGCAATACCTTCTACTCCAGCTCGAGCTTATACTTTGAAATCTCGTGAGGATCAGGATGCACCTGAGGTTATTGTGGGTACTGTTTCTCTCTTTAATTATAAAATGCATGCTTTGATTGATCTTGGATCCACTTATTCCTATATTTGTGTTGGAGAAATTTCTGATGAAGAAATGCTTGTAGATCTGTTAGACTATGACATTCATGTAACCAGTCCTCTGGGTACTAGTGTGTTGGTTAATAAGGTTTATAGAAACTGTCCTGTTATGGCCCAAAGAAGCGAATATATAGCGGATCTAATTGAATTGCCTTTCCATGAATTTGATTTGATTTTAGGTATGAATTAGTTGTCCAAGCATCAGGCAGTAGTTGACTATAGTGCTAAGACAGTTGTGCTTAGGAAGCCTAATCAACCCGAAATGATATTGTATGGTATCCGCATTAGTTCTCTAGCTAGTGTGATATTAGTTATGAAAGCTCAAAGGTGCTTTAGGAAGGGGTGTGAAACTTATCTAGATTTTGTGATTGATTCTAAGAAGGAGAGTGTAAAACTGCAAGATATTCCAGTGGTGAATGAAATTTCCAAATATGTTTCCTGAATAGCTACCCAGACTCCCTCCTGAAAGGGAAGTGATCTATTGAAATTATACCTAGACTGCTCCTATATCCAGAGCACCGTACAGGATGGCTCCTACTAAATTGAAGGAGTTGAAGGTTTAGTTGCAAGAACTACTGGATATTTGACCCAGTGTCTCACCCTAGGGATCATTAGATCTATTTGTTAAGAAGAAACATGGTACTCTTTAGATGTGCATTGATTATAGGCAATTAACAGAGTCACTATGAAGAATAAGTATCCGTTACTAAGGATAGAAGATCTGTTTGATCAATTAAAAGCTGCAGGGGTATTTTCCAAGAAAGATCTGCGATCAAGTTACTATCAACTTCAAGTAAAGGATGTGGATGTTCTGAAGACTGCATTCAGGAATCATTACAGACATTATGAATTTCTAAAAATGCTATTTGGGTTAACTAATTCTCTAGCGACATTCATGGATTTGATGAATAGAGTATTGATGCTGTACTTGGACCAGTTTGTTATGGTTTTCATAGATGATATCCTAGTCTATTTTAAGAATGAGCATGATCATGTTTAGCATCTCCATATTATATTACAAACCCTGCGGGAAAAGTAATCGTATGCCTAAGCAAGTATGATTTCTAGCTACCGGTTTTTACGGGACATGTTATCTCTTCTTAAGGAATTAGAGTTAATCCTAGTAAGATTAAAGCAATTGTTAACTGGAAGTCACCACAGAATGTGACAGAAGTGAGAAGTTTTCTGAGTTTGGTAGGTTACTATTGTCGGTTTGGGAAGGGTTCTCAGTGACAACATCCTCTTTGACTAAAATGCTAGAAAAAGGAGTGAAATATGAATGGTTTATTAGACGTTAGACTAGTTTTGATCAATTAAAAGAATACTTATTGAAGCTCCTGTATTGGCTCAACCCACTTTTGGTAAGGAATATGTTATGTTTAGTGATGCATATAGAAATGGTTTGGATTGTGTTTTGATGCAGGATGTAAAGGTAATTGCATATGTCTCTAGGCAACTAAAGCCTCACGAACAAAACTACCCTACATATGATCTTGATCTTGCAGCAGTAGTGTTTGGTTTGAAAATTTGGTGACACTACTTGTATAATGAAAAGTGTATATTGATCATAAAAGTCTAAAGTACCTTCTTACCTAGAAGGAACTTAACCTGAGACAACGACGTTGGTTGGAACTATTTAAAGATTTGATTGTATTGTGGACTATCATCCTAGTAGGGTTAATGTCGTGGCTGATGCCTTAAGTCAAAAGACTATTTCAATGTTATCCGTGCAACAGAGTGAATGGAGACTTGCATTTGATGGGACTTTAATAGCTCAATTAAAAACTAGGCCTACCTTGAGACAAGAGATTTGTGACACTTAGAAAGTTAATAATAAGTTGCAACAACTTATCTTGATAACCCGAGAAAGAAAACAACCTGACTTTTCTATTAAAGGAGATGGTGATTTATATTATAAGGATGGATTGTGTGTGCCAACTACTGATGAGTTGAAGAGAAAGTTATTGTTTGAAGCCTATAATATTGTCTTTCCTATGCATCTTGATGGAAAAAAGATGTATCAAGATTTGAAGCGGCATTATTGGTGGTCAAGTATGAATCATGATTTAGTGGATTATATATCTAAATGTTTGATATGCCAGCAAGTTAAAGCTGAGCATAAGGTTCCATCTAGTTTGTTACATCTTATTTTGATTCCTCAATGGAAATGGGATAACATTACCATAGATTTTTTCACTGGACTTCCTCTCACTCAAAGGAAGCATGATACTGTATAGGTGATTGTGGATAAGTTCACCAAGTCTACTCATTTTTTGCCTGTTTGTCCTAATTATTCATTAGATAGGCTTGCAGATATATATGTGAATGAGGTATCGAGCTTGCATGGAGTACCATTGTCTATTATTTTTTATCATGATCCTTGATTTACTTCGAGATCTTGGAAAAGTCTACAAAATGCTTTGGGTACTCAAGTCAAGTTTAGTACTACTTTCCATCCCCAGACAGATGGACAATTTGAATGGGTTATCTAGATACTAGAAGATATGCTTCGAGGTTGTGTGTTGGAATTCTCAAAAGTTGGGATAATTATCTTACTCTGATAGAGTTTGCTTGTAACAACAATTATCAGACTAGCATTGGCATGGCACCTTATGAAGCTTTATATGGTAGGAAATGTAGAACTCTGGTATGCTGGACTAAATTATGTGAAAACAAGATTATCAGGCCTAATATTATGAAAGTTACTGAAAAGAAAGTTTAAGTTATCCAACAAAGATTGAAAGCTGCCAATGATAGGCGGAAGTCCTATATCGATTTAAAAAGAAAAGATATTGAGCATAAGGTAAGTGATAAGGTATTCTTAAAAGTGTCAACATGGAAAAAAAATACTCCAGTTTGGGAAGAAAGGTAATCTCAGCCCACGATACATTGATCCTTATAAGATTCTTAAGAGAATCGGACTAGTAGCTTATCAATTAGCTCTTCCTGAAGAATTAGCCAAGTTGCATGGTGTGATTCATGTTTCTATGTTAAGAAGATATCAGTCTGGTGATACTTATAAGATTCTTGTACAAGAAATCCAAGTACAACTAGGTTATACTTATGAAGAAGGGCTGCTATCTATTTTGGCTTGAGAAGTCTGACAACTCAAAAATAAGCAAATACCTCTGGTGAAAGTACTCTGGCAACACCGTGGACTCGAGGAAGCAACATAGGAATTAGAAGAGACCATGAGAGCTTAGTATCCTCAACTATTTTAATCATGTATAAATTTCAAGGACGAAATTCTTTAAGGGGAGAGAATTATAAGGCCCTAAATTATACCCTTGTTTAAATTTTACATGTTCATGAAAGTACATATGTGATAGGTTTTAAAATTGAGCTATGATTTGAATGTGAATTGCATATGTCTAGAATTTTGGTTAATGGATTATACTTAGTGATTTGGAATTAATAACCACCATTAGAGAATTGAGGTATTAAAATATACATTTGGACTAGGAAAATTGTCAAGTGGCAAGTAAAGATTGGTACATGGAAAATTAGAATGACTAAGTTTATGAGGTAGTGACATTTAGAATAGCTAATGTATTGGCATTTGGTAACATTGGTTAAGTGACAAGTGGTCTAATTGAATTATGGCATTTGGCAGCACTCATTAAGTGACAAATGTCTTAATGGAAGTGTGACAATTAGTAGCTTAAATGTAGGACATATGTGATACAAGCATAGTGACATATGCTGTTACAATTTGATGATACCAAGCATTAGATGAGGTAAGTTTATGTTAGAGTAATTTCTGTTTTGCTCGTTCTTCATCATCTTGGACTCTCTCCACCGAAACTCTCTCACTCAAAACTCCTAGAGTTTTGGCTTGATTTTGGGTCATCAACGCTTAAGAATCCCTGTATGAGACTGCATTAATAAAGTTAGTTTATACTACCTTCTATGTTGTTATCATCTTAGTGTTAAGATCATCCTACATCTACCCTGATTTTGGAAGTATGTTGGTTGCATGAAGGGTTGGATTACTTGGTTCTTTGAAGAAGGAACTTGAAGTTAATTAGGTAAGGGAATTCTAAACTTGATAGTATGTATTATTACATGTTCTATAATGATTAAATTAGAATGGAATATGTGATGAATTGATAATACAATGAGATCTGGAACATGATGCTTGTTTGATAGGTTTTGCTATAGATTTTGTTACATGATAGACAATGGCTTGTGAGCTGATAAATGAGTGATTTTAAGTTAAAATTGCATATGAAATTGATGAGGAGTTGGCATGTAATTGAGGTATATTTGAAGCATGATTTAGGGATTGTCATGTTGGTGTTTTGGGATTTGGAAAGGAGATGTTTGGATCTGGAATTTGTAAGATAATAGTCAGGCCAAGATCGTGGGTAGATGCATTAGCTTTTGTCACGATTGTGGGAATGTACCCCATAACTGTAGGCAAGGCCTTAACATGGTAATCTTTGTTTTATGTAATTATTGAACCATAATAGGATAGTATACCTTACATTGGTATAATTAAAGTTGATTAGGGTTTGTAATGAACCTAGTTTGAGATTAGATTAATTAGTTACAGGTTGATTAGGTTTTGGATTCTCAAGTAAAGTAATAACTTATGGAAGGTGTTATTTTGATATCAAAGTGTTTAATTTGGAACTTATAAGTTATTAAAGAAATGAAGTATACTTATGAACACAAATGAGATTTAAATGATATAAGTGATGTCTTAGTTATAAATGTTTGTGTATTGGGAACTTAGGTGAGTACATGGCAAATGTAATTACTTAATGTATCCATAGGTGCATTATTACAAATGCTTATGTTTATAAGGCATGTTGAGTTTGATTAAATGTGAATGAGTATGTTTAAGCTGAGCAAAGTGGAATAGAGTCATATGTTTGGCAATATATCTTTTACATGAGAATTCTGAAATGTGACATATTTTGTTTTAAAAACTACCAAGTCCTAGTTGTGGGTAATTAAGCATGCCTAAAAGGATCTGCAGCTGCTTGTAGAACTTAACACTATGGTGTCCCCTAATTATTGACACTACGATGTCCCCTAATTTTGAGACATAAGTCTCTTCTATTTTTGATATACCAAATCGTGGTATCTTTTGTTCTCGTCCCATTACCCACTTTTATAAAAAAGGATTAGTAGACTAACTTATTTTTTATTCCGATACATGTTCATTTTTTCTAATACAAGATAAGCTTTAATTTGATATAAAACATATTCTAATCTGATATAAGTCATATTTTGATATGAAATAGTTATATCATGATTTGATATTTAGTTCTAATATATGTACATTCTGTTATGCTATTTATGAATTTTGTTTCAATGCAAGAGAGTTCTATATTGATGAATCATAATTTGATCTAAGACACATAATGTCTTTATTACTTTTTAATATGAAAAATTAAAGATTGTTGTAATATGATCTAATTCAGTATATGTGAATGTTAAGCGATTGCTAGAAATAGTCGCTAGTTTTTGTCTTGTTTAGTTATTCCCCCACTAAGCTTTATGCTTAGCACGGTGGTTTTACCTCCGTGTAGGTTCTCATAAGAAGATTTAAAGTCTGGGAAAATGACAACTGCAGTGGCAAAGAAGAATGTGTTTTGTATTGGAAATGTTTAGTTTATTTTGTTTTTGAGTTGTTTTAAGGTTGTAATTAGTGTAATAAGACATTTTGTATATTTGTGGATATGGTTTGGAATATCCTATAGATGATTTGTAGTAACCTTAATACAGGTTAGCTTTTAACATTATGGTATGTATGTGGATAAATACAATATGTTTGATATGTTTTGTTTAAAAATAACATCTAATGAAAGGTAATGTATGCGGCTTGAGTTCCTGAGAATGATTTGAAATGTTTGCTTTGTCTTGGTTCAATTTTGTGTAACATTTGCATATCCTCCCAAGGGGTATATGGGTGTTACATAATTTCCTTTAGCATGAATTATGTTCAATCTTAAATTTCAATGTTTAATCACCTAATTCACACATGGTAAGTCATATTTCTTTTATTACTAGATATTGGCAAAGTTTAAACATCCAAAAAGGTTCAAATGTGATTTAATAAAAATCAGAAGTGAAAAATTCAAAATAGTGCAATTTAGGCTAGGCATGTGGTAGGGAATCAAGTGGCACATGGTGGGGAAGAAATCCCTTCCTACCATGTGGGTCTATAAATGGGCAAACAAATTAGTCCAGAAGCAAATCACACGATAAAGAGGATTTCATGCCCGTCATGTACCTTGCCCATAATTCGTAACTCTACTTTTTCTATAATTTTCACATTAGTCTTTAAAGTCTTCTAGAAAATTTTCCTCTACGTCTCTCATTTCTATATCATTAAAAAATTGTCCATTTGAACTTCTAAATCATGAGATATACAAACATCATAAGCTCATCCAAAACAAAGATAACATCATTTCACCATTTTCAATCTCAATTTCCAATGTCATCCAGCCTGAATTGGGTCGGGGTCTCTACTAGATAGTTTTTTTACATGTCTTAAGTTTCATCTCCAATTTCATTAACCCAATGTTAAGGTCTATAGATTGAGTTATGGCCAAAAAAATGGGACTGGTTTAAGTGAATCTATGATAGAATGACACTAAACTTTACCCTCTTTTCATATTCAACCAATTCCATACAAATGGACAGGCAATGAGAAGAGGAAAATCTGTGATTAAAAACCCAAAATGCACAATTCCTCTCTCCTCTCTTATATACCCATTTCATGCAATTTCTAGAATTACGCACATGCTTTAATCCTATTGGATCATGTGTTGACTATAGGCAAATTTCACATTTGATCCTTCTTCTTCCTTTAGTTCCCACATTGGTATATAATATCATCAATCAATTTCATTCTAATCTATATTTGACATATAATTATTCATGTCCATGCCAAAATGGACAAATTACAAGTTTACTCTTATCTTTAAAATTAATTACCATTATGTCCCTTACTATTCTTAGATGTACTTAATTCTTTATGTTCACTTCTTAATACACCCTGACATGCTATAATGCCTCTAAGTTATATATTGGGGCCTTACATTAACAAGTTCTTATAACAATAGCATATTATTTCCTATAACTTGAAATTATTCTAAAATAACATTTTCATTTCCTGCTTGATGAGAGAGAGTTCCCTAGCAGGGATAAATTGCTTGGAGCCTAGTATGTAGACATTTAAAGCATTCAAAATACAAGGATCAAACTCAGCTAGATTTAAAGAATTATTAAATCCAAAGGGTGAATAAGTTCTTTGTAAATCTTGATGAGCTACTAAATTTGAGTGATTCGAAAGGTTTTGATTGGCAAATGTAGTGTAACTGTTTTGATAAGTTATGAAACACAAATGATTGGACATGCTTCTATTGAGTTCCTTCTTAATGTAGTTTTTCCCAACATGCTTGTTACACCAGGTATAGAAGTTACCTTCCTTAGGAAGATCTAAAACTTGAATGTCAAATGGACATTATCTTATCTTAGTGCAAGGACTACCAATAGATCTGATCCCCTATGCTTCCTCAGGATTGATGAAAGCATTGAAGTTTACAATAATAAGTGATAAAGTTTTAAGTTGATTCCAAAGTTCAAATATTTGGTAAGCCCTATATGAGGATATACGAATGGAATGAAGAAGGACATACTTGAGTCCTTTTTAACCACTTCAAGATGGATCACTTGATATCATGTGAAAACCATATTGGTAGTTACTTTAAGAGTGTTATAAACAACCAATATTCTACCATTGGGATGATTATTATAATTAGTAATTTGTAATTTTTGGGTTAAAAATGAAGAAGATTGTAGTTTGGGAGTTTAATATGAGTCTTTAGGAAACCTACAATTGATACCTTATTCTAAACTATTAAGTTCCTCATCAAAAAAATTTTGTGTGAGGGGCATTAGCCCCTCTAATGTTCCATGCTAAAATATTCATGGTTTTGAATCCCTAGCTGGGACATTTTTCTTTCTACTTGATCTCCTTTTAATCCAAGTTTAAACTTCTCATCAATTTAAGATTCTTGCTTGGAGTGGTTTGGCTATTACTATCGGGCTCACATTCTGTATGTTCATCTAAGAGAGGTGTAGAATCCTATTGTTTTTCCATAACCTTATTTGAAAGATTATTATTTTTAATTGTTATTTGAGTTTGCGTAGGAGGTTACAGATTTGGAATTGTCTGTGCATCCTCTTTTATGGTAAAACCTAGAACTTCTTTATATCCACTTGTCTTAAAAATTCTCCATGTTGGTTTCCATGTTTTCTTAACATTGCATTGTGGTTTCTAAGCATAAGAAACTTTTAATTATTCTTCAAAGGGCTCTAGGCATTCATCACATCGAATGACTGGGATACTCTTTGATAAATCTGACATGGATGTAACCAATACACAAATTTGAGCAAATTGAACTCTCTTTACCTTAAATGTTGCCTGTTCTATGCAAATTGTCTTACCAATGAAGCTTACAATGTAACTAAGTCCAGCTATAGTCCAATATTCTAGTGGGACACCATATGTTCATCTAAATTGGAATATAGTCCTATTTAATGTCCTCCATCTTCATACTAGGTTGTCAAATATGTGGTAGAAGAGGTTTGATATAAATGTGCAAAAGGCCTAATTAATATACATTCTTCGCATCCTCTGATTTGGTGAATCTGAAGAGAAAGACATCATCATTATTGATAAACAACTCTTGTAAATCAAAGTTTTTCTAGTTACTCATAGCCTATTTCTTCATTACTAGTGAGCAACTCTCTTGTCGACGAAGAATTCAACCAAAGTTGAATTCCATTTAGAAGCACCTATTCTAAGCACCTTAAATGGGGGAGACACAATCTTGTTGCCAGTAGAAACTAAGGGTGGAAAGTAGCCGAGTTTCACCTCAAGGGTTGCTTCACCTATAACCTAGACTCAAGATCTTCTGAGATGAGTTGTGTTGATTGTGTCTAAAGTAGAAGAGAGGTTTGGAAGAGGTGACTTAGATGGTAGAGAGAGAGCTAAGGTTATTTGGGGATTTGAAACTAAAACAGGGAAAATGTCTAATTCTATGGAGCTTAGTTAATATATGTTGGATAAAGAAAAATATAAGGTATGATTTAAGCTAGGGAAGGTCAAGTAGATTAGTAAGCTGATAATAAAAGAAAAGAAGAAAAATGGTGAAATCAGACTAAAGGAGTGGGAGTCAAGTTGGTTAGGCAGGAAGTAAAAAGATGGTAGCAAAAGGTATAAGGGGAGTGAGACCAGAATAAGTGTAGTAGGTGAGAAGAAGAAGGGATGAGAATGAAGTGATCAAGAAGCTTGAGGAGAGTAGCAAGCAAAGAGGTTAGTAAAGAGATGAAAAGTGTCAAGGTGAACAGTGCTAGGCATTTTCCATCTAATTATTGTATGCTCATCAAGGCATAAAAATGTCCCAATTAGGTTTTTTTATTGTGGTGCCAAGTTTTAATAACATGTATGGAGTATTTTAACAAAATTTTGAGTAAAGGTTGCATGCCCTTTTCTTGAGGGTCCTTTCCATCAAATAAGAATTGTTCTAAAATCTATTTTTATTAAGAATTTATAAATAGTTAATACACTACCAACTTATATTCTAATATATGTAAAAATATATACATATAATATTCTCTATATGGTAAAATAAAATTTAACTATAATCTCTGTAATTGAGGTTTATAATTTCTTTGATATCCCCCTTCAAATTGATGTTGGATGATTAAAAAACATCAATTTTTCAATAAGAAATCAATTTCGTTACTTGGAGAGAGCCTTAGTAAACACATAAATATTCTAAAAAGCAGTTGTGATATGTAGAAAAGAAATGACACAAGCATTGTATGCTTTGTGAATAAGGTGACAGTCCACTTTATCGTGCTTAGTACAATCATAAAATGTTGGATTCGTAGTGATTTAAATGGCACTAGTATTATTTGCATAGAGTGTAGGCTCAATTTAAGGAAATCTAAGCTCACTGAATAGTCCTTGAATCCAAATAATTTTAGAATATGCATAGGACATTGCATGATATTCAAACTTAATAAAGGATTTTGACACTCAATTTTGTTTCCTTCTTTTCCAAAAGATAAGATAATTGTTAAGAAACATGTGCCAATCAGAAATTGAACATCACATGTCAGAATAAACAGCCTAATCAACATCACCGTATGTAACCAAAAAAATAAGAGAGTTCACAGGGAAGAAAAGACCTTAGGTAGAAGTGCCTTGAAAATAGTAGACAATGTGATGTACAACAACCAAGTGAAGATGTGTAGGTGCCTACATAAATTGAATAACTTGTTGAACATAAAGGAAATATCAAACTAAGTCATACTTGGTGGTTCTGGCTTTTTACCAATCATTTGAATAAAATATAATCGTAAAGAAAATCATTGTCATCACGATGGTTTTTGACATTCACTTCTAAGGGAGTATCAACAGAATGACCATTTTGAAGTCCTCTCAAACAATTAACATATAAATGTATTTATACTAGTGTAAAAAATACCAACAAAAGTATAATGCACCTCAAAGCCTAAAAATAATGTAAAGGACCTCATTTATTCATATAAAAAGAAAGTTGAAGATACTCTTGAAGTTAGGAATAATTGAGTGTTAGTCCCTATAATAACAACATCTTCAATGTATAAGGAAGAATATTCCCTTACCAATATTGGAAAGGAATAAAATGAATCATATTGACTTTGGACAAAGAAGAAGCTAATAAGTGTAAAGCAAAACTTATCCAACCAACTATATTAGGCCTACTTCATACCATAAAATGCCTACTTTAGTTTGTAAACATCTGAAGACTTTGTAGAGTATAACCTTAATGGTGGAGTTATATAAATCTTTTATTTGATATCTCCATACAAAAAGTCATTTTTAAGATCCATTTACTGTAATGACCAACCAACTTTTACCCAACTTTTACCAAACATACATGTTTATTAAGAATAATAAGTAGGAAATCCAATATTAGCTAAAATAGCAAAGAAACCATGCTGTTTATAGGAATAAATAGTACGAGTAGATCGTCAAAGAGACATCATAGTAGGTACTGGATTAGTGTTGGAAAGAATTTATGATAAGGGGGATATATTCACTGATTGAAAATTTTGGGTTTAAAATGCTCAATTATTAGTGAGATATAACTAGAAGCATGAAATCATTGGAATGAGATACATGTTGCTGAAAATAGTACTCATGTTCAAAGAAAATCACATTTCTAGAGATACTCATACAATTAGTTAGATCACCATAACATTAAAAAAAAACCTTTTTGTGAAGTGCTATAACTTATAAAAGCACATCTTACTGACTAAGCTGCAAACATGTGGTGCTAATGAGGAGGTAAGTGAACAAATCAAACACATCTAAATGTATGCAATTTATGATAAACAGGATGTTTACCGAAAAGACAATTGTGAGGAAAATCAAAATTTAATTATTGAAAAGGCATTTGATTTATCGAATGAAATGCAGTGGACAAATCTTCGACCCAAAATGTATATAGAACTAAAGAATTTAAGAGTAATGATTGAATTATATCTAACAAGTGTCAATTTTTTTCATTCAACCACCTTATTCTATTGAGAAGTGTAAAAATATGATCATTAAGGTAAAATATCTTTTTACTGCAAAAAGGCTTGAAACTCATATGATGAATATTCACCACCATTTTCATATTGTAACACCTTAATGCAAGTTGAAAATTGTGTCTCAATATAAACCGAAAAAGTTTGGAAAGTAGGGAACACCTCAGATTGGTAGGCAGGAAATATATCCATATGAAACAACTACAGTGATCAATGAATGTCATATATA
>JAOSBK010046431.1:0-18675 GCA_027568895.1 Erythroxylum shatona | reverse complement strand
TCTACTGGAATGTTGTAAGCAGCTCCCATAACCGCTTGTGCCTTACCCGCCAGGGTCTTTACCTTCGTCGGGGTCTTAGACACTTTAAGCCCCAACTTGCGCACCATCCTTTCCGCAACCAAAGAATGTGACGCACCCGTATCCACCATCACGGTCACCTCTATCCCATTAACCTGTATCTTCACATACATCAATTCATCATAAGGATTAGGTTCTTTACTAACTGCATTCAACAATGTAATTAGATTTAGCGTCGCCTCCTCTGAAATTTACCCTCTTCTTCAACTATCAAGGCATTTAGATTCTCTTTCCTTAGACATTCTCTTGCATAATGTGATCTACCGTATAGATAACAAGCAATCTTGCCTTTTCTAGAGGACGTCTCCCCACTCTCGAAGCCACCATTTTGCTTGCTTTTCCACTTGAAGTCTCTTGTCTTGGAATCCTTCTTCTTTTTCCCCTCGATATTCTCCTGTTGAGCATGGCCTTTGGCCTTTGTAGAATTAGAAGAGTTTACCTTAGTTTCCTTCATCGCTCGAAAGTCTACTAATGCATCAGCGGCCACGATTGCACCAGCCACGTCCTTCACATTTTACGTCCGCAACTCCATTTGTGCCCATGGTTGTAACTCAGAAAAAAGTTGAAGAGCTTGTCCTCATCTATGTTTTTAATATCAAGTAGTAGAGAACTAAAAGATTTCACATAATCTCTTACCAATCCATCGTGCGTTAACTTCTTCAAGGCATCCCTCGCTAGCCAAGAAGTATTCATGGGAAGAAATTAATCCTTCAACTCCTTCTTCATGAGCTCCCATATATCTACAGGAGTTCTACCCATGCTAATCTCTGTAGAGGTCCTCGTCCTCTACCAGAGCTTGGCATCCCCATCTAAGTACATGGTCGTCACATTGACCTTATCAACGTCAGATACTCTAGCAGCCGCAAAGTACTGCTCCATATCCCACAAGAAGTTCTCTGGAATCCTGCACGCCTTCGAACACCCTTAGTTCACGCACCTTCACCAATGATGAAAGCTGTGGTATGGAGCTTTCAACCCAATCCCCGTCAATCATTGCCACAACACACCTTAGGATAGCAATCTCAAATTAAACATCCTCCTATGCCTTCAACATATCTCCCATCTGTTGCTGCAATTGTTGGATCCGCGCCTCCAACATCTCGAATCGAGTATTATAGGAAATGACCTCTTCCTCCCCCTGAGGAATAGGTCCAAGGAGTGTCTACACCCTAGGCACCCGTTCTGTCAAGTTGCCTACTGCCATTTCAAACTTTGGCTCTGATACCAGTTGATACAAAGGTAATTCTAGGAACTCGAACTTACACCCGAAGTTTCTTGCTCACCCACTTTGTATGGCAGTCTCACTTAGATCCGTTAAAGCAAGACTCAGCCTTCCCCACCCTTGAAGTGTTTACCTCGCACATACTTGAAGAAACAATGCTATAAAAGTAGTAAGAACATAATCAACAAGAAAACACACAGAGATACGGTCAAAAGACCAAATTTATATACTTTCCCTCAAAAGAATACAAAGAATGCTCTCTCTGATTGAATGAGAAGAGCAAAGCTCGAATGAGCTATATATAGGCATCCTAACTTAGGGTTACAGATTCCTACTAAATCTGTACTACCTAAGATCAAGTGTATCCCTATTAGATAAGATTACATGAACCAATTAGATGACACCCTCATCCAAATAGGACTCTAACTAATAAGATAGAATCTAACAAGATAATATAAGATAGAGTTTACATTTATCTAGAACACTATCTAGAACACTATCATCTATATCTACGAAGATCTCCATTATCTTCAAATGTTAAGTTTCATTACAACTCTACCTTACAGTCATCACCACATCATCCAAGATCTTCCCACGATCTCTATTCGCTAATGATGCAATATAATCTCACCGAAGCCCACTAGCACATTGGTATGATCCAATGCTTCCCACAACAAGTCCATTAGTTATGGTCCATCCATCCAAGTATAGCCAAGCCCTTAGTCCCTTAAGTCTTTAGCCTGGGTCGAGTCAATGTCCACAAGGTCCGATGCTCTACCAAAATTTGCACCAATTATGATCCCACTTGCCCACATTTGCCTTAGTGTTTTCACTATGGCCTATCGCACATAAGTCCATCAATGCACGTTCATAGATAAGTCCATCTTCCATGATCAGGCTCCCTTATGGTGCAATCTCATCGCTCCATGACTAAGTCACAATCCAAGTTGGTATAAAAACCTCGCCCATTTACAAACCTTTGACCTACCTTGTCGAAGGTAGATGTTTAGGCATCGTCGTGCTTGCATGCCTTCGCGCATCCTCACGGGTCTCATACACCTTTGCACCTTCTCATGCACCCTCGGGTCTCGCATGACTTAGTTTTTCAACTCTGCGTAGCCTTGCATTCGAATCTCATGTCTTGTTGAAGATTTCCACCAATGCATGCCTATGCGTGCCCACGTATATTGAATCTCGCCTACTCTCGATATCTTCGTCGATACTTCCCGCATCTCTTGCCTACTTTGTAAGTTTCTCAGATTTTGCTCGCCAACTCGCAAGACTTCACCTTGTTCCCTCGTCAACACACCTTCCTCGTGCTGACTTACATGCCAAGCATTAGCCAAGGCTCGTCAACACTCACACAATCCCACAGTCTGAACTTAGGGGTTTAACACTAAGCATATAACTTAGTGAGTAACAACTAATCTATACATAAACTGACAACTTGTCACACTGAATCATGTAACAGCAGCAACATGCATTCAAAGATTTCTATAACAATAAGTCGGACAGAATGCATTTTAGAATAGATTTTTATAAATAACAAAACTACATAACACAAGAGAGTATAAACCCTTCAAAATCAGAACATAATTTAGTTTATGTCAAAATCAAACAGATATCAGAGTACAAAATCAGATGACTGTTAAATCCATTTACAAAAGCGGGTAACGAAACTTATACAGAAGAGACCAAAGTCTTGACATCGAAGTGTTACAGAAAAGATCGAATTCTCGATACCAAAGTGTCAATAATAGAAGACACTGAAGTGTCACAGAAGAGACTGAAGTCTCAACACCAAAGTGTTAATAACAAAAGACACCTAAGTGTCACAGAAGCAGCTGCAGACCCTTCTAGGCATGCCTACTTACCCACAACTAGAACTTAACAGATTTAAAAATAGAAATGTTTGAAATTCAATTTACATATCAATCAATGTTTTCATGCTATGTATTCAAGCATATCACATACTTACAACTTTGCAAATCATTCAATGTTCCAAATCAACAGCAAACAAAACAGTCAAAGCAAAACTATCAAAATTGACCATCTAAATTACTTACAAAGCTCCCTGTTTGCTTATTGCCTTGAAGTCCTAGTAATATCTAGAAGCGGTCGCTCTAAAGGTTCCTCTAAAACATTCAATACAATCATATATTACTATTTTTCACAATTATGAATTCAATTATGCACATTCATATATGCTAAATATGTATGATGCATGTTCAGGTCAAAAATCTGGGTTTCTTATCCTTAATCTTATCATATTGTTGATCATGTGAAATCATACTCAATCCCTCAATCTAGATTTATTTCACAATCCACCTTTGGGTCCACTTTGCTCAATTATTTTCATTAGGAAGGTGAGGTAATTAGTTAATACTTCCTTCTATAAAGTTTTTCCTCTCTGTCTTAGGTTTCCAATGATACTAAGTTCATCCAATTTGGTTTAGTATTCAATGAGTCATGCTCAAAATACCACAGATTGTGTACATTTGAAATTTTTGGCTAATGCTTGTCTCCAAGTTTTACACCTCATAACTCTCAATTCCAATATCAAAAAATTACAAACTTTATCCCAATTTAAAGCTAAGAGAATAAGCTACAACTTTGGTGAAGACACCTCAGTCTAATTTGGCTTACATCAATACAATTTATTCAGTAACCACAGGATATAATTTTTGTTCCTGGTAGTGCTACAACCTAAGCCAAGACACAATTTCATGCCAATTTTGAAAATCTTAGAGACAGAATTAAAATTCAACTTCTTGAAGAAAGTTGTAGAAATATGTCTCTAGTTTAATCTTAATCATGAATCAATCCATTTAGAAATCTACATATCAAGCTATAATTAAAATACCGAATCATGTTCTTGAAAATCTCCAGTTCATAACATTCCAACACATACCCTCAATTTGAGTCAATCAATCTCTTTATAATAAATTCAGATAGCTCTAAATTTTTATGAAAAGAAAGAACAATGTCTTAGGAGTCTATTGGTTCAAGTTTCAAGTCATTTGGAGATTGTATGGCAAAGTTATAGCAAAACGAATCAAAACTGTTCAGTATTAGAAAGTTCGATTTTTGCACTACCACCTTCTATTGTAGAATCACGATTTTTGCACATAATTCTCCATATTTTTGCATGCTCCATCTTCTTCCACTTTTCTACTAAATTCCTCATCACAAACTTATACCCTTACATTTATCCCTTTTATTCACTTCCATACCAACTCAACTTAGTCCCAAATAACTCAAATTCAAGTTTATATCCAAAACACCAAAACCGATCATACACATATTTTATCATCATCAACTCTCTCTCTCTCTCTACTGTAACTTTTTCAGAAACTCAATCTCACCTCAATTAACTCCAATACTTGCAAACAATTCCTCTAACTTATTTTCTTAACTCATCAGTGAACACACACAATTTATAAATCCAAACTTCACATTTAGCATCAAAATCTGATTAACACACATGCAACTCTAAATTTTCAGCCCTTTTCCCACATTCACAGTTTCAAATCCTCATTTGAGTCATTTAGGACATGTATTCTCCGAACTCTATTGTTATACCTTTACATGCATGCATTCATTTACACAGTACAACATCATCTATACTACTCCCCTTTTGAACTCAACAACACAAAACAACTAAAAAATCTAAGGTTCAAACTTAAACATAAAAAACTGACACCTCTCATGCATGTTCCCTATTTTCTGCATTTTCTCAAGCAAACAAACATCAACTCAAACGTATACTCATCTTTAGCTACTTTTCTAACAATAAAACATCATCCAAATTCATGTATAATAACCAAAAAATTGAATGCTCACTTACTTGATCTCAGCAAAATTTTCCAGTAGTGAGAGTGAATAAGAGCTTTTAGTGAATGGGGAAAAGCAAGAATAAAAGAAACAAAACAATAACTACACTAAAATGTTTATTTAGCAAGGTATATCATTGATGTGAGAATCAAAAGCAGATCTTTCAATGATGAACCAAGAACAAGGAAAGAAAAGTTTAGTGTTGCATGCTTTCGGTGAAGAACAACCGAAAATTTCCTTCTCTTTTCCACGAAAATACTTGTATCCCTTGCATGTGGGCCATGTGTCAACATGCAAGGCTGCCAAATGTCACAATTTCATTGGTCTATTTGTCTCTTATTTTTTCTAGTCCAAAAATACCCCAAATTTTCAGAAATTTCCTAAAATTCACTAAAAATTCCAAAATAATACTAATAGTGTCCAAATAAATTTTTAATGCAAATAATCCACAATTCACATTTTAATCGCATTTAGAAACCAATTATACTCGAAAAATGTCATGAATGCACGTACAATTATTTGTATATGTCAAAATTCATATGCACATATTAGCGAATACTCAATTATGCAAAGTATATGATGTATTGGAAATTCCTAAATTTTCTAAATCCTAACATGGGGTGTTACATAAATGAAGACATTATTCATCATATTAAATTAGGGTGACTCAAATGGAGGGGTGCATCAGGAGTTATATGTGATAAGAAGGTACCACTCAAGCTTAAAGGTAATATCTACCGTTTAACAATTAGGTCGGACATGCTCTATTAGACAGAGTGATGGCCCATCAAACATGTACATATTCATAAGTTAATGATAACAGATGAGCATACTCCGTTGAATGTGTAATCTTATAAGAAGAGATAAGGTCAAAAATATAGTGGTAAGAGATAAATTAAGGGTGAATAACACTAATGGTAAATTAAAGGAGACCAGATTTAGATGATTTGGGCATATTAAGAGGAGACGTCTTAATGTTCCAGTGAAAAGATTATAGAAAATTGTACCTAAAGATAGTAAAAAAAAAAAAAGGAAGACCTAAGAAGAAATGATGAGAGGTGATTAAGAAGGATATGGCTCTACTAGAGCTTACTAAGAACTTGACCCTTAATTTAAAACTTTGGTGATCAAAGATACAAGTAAAGATCCTACATAAAGAGGTCCTTCTTTTTGTTCATAAGCCTTTTCAACCTTTACTTTAATTTTTGTGTCTTGTATTTAGTAGAAACATCTTTATCTATAGTAGGTCCATCTTAGTTTTTTTATAGTATTTTTAGGTATTTTATCTTTATTTTATTATTTATTAGTATTTTTATTATTTTCAAAATTTATTTATATTTATATTTATTTTTAACTTTCTATTTTATTATTCTTTACTATGTTACCGTTTATTTATTTATATCTACTTTTATTCTGATTTCAAAATTTTTAATCTTACTTGGCTTTTGTTTTCTTCAAACAATTCTCAAAACCTTTTTTTTAGTATATTGTAAGCAACCTCTCTATTAGAAGTAAGGTTGCATACTATTATGCCTTCACAAATTTCGCATCTCAGTGAGATTTCTACTAGAATATTGTTGTTGTTGTTGCTGTTAAAATTTATCAAACTTAAATATTTTGTACTAGACCAATCATTTAAATGATAGTGGTTATTGGCAATAAAATTCCTTCTAAAAGTAATCACAAATCTCCCACTTTTCTCACTCCAAATTAAGTAATTTAAAATATTTGAAACTAATAGTTCCTTTAAACAAAAAATAATTTATTTTTAAAATTTAAATATGAATATTTAGTCTAATTATTTGTTTCAATCTAATCCAATATGAAAACTGAACCAAGATAATATTATTTTCATCTTATTTTAACTTTAAGTGTTATTAATGCATTTTTGTTATTTTATTTTTTCTCAAGGAAGTTAGTTTTTATTTAAAAAGTAACTTAAATGTAAATGATATTATGATACTATTGTTCAAGAGAAATCATCTTTTAAATAAACTATTTTCTTTTTTATTACCTTTTATAACTTTTCTTACTTGCTGATAAAAATTAGATAATTTTATATATAATATTGTTATCTATATGATTTTCTTTTGGATGTTGAGAATAAACCAATCTATACTATAATAAGAATATATTAAAGTTTATATTAATTGTTTTATAATGGTACAATCTTATGTTTCTTAGTCCTATTATATAATTAAAAAAAACAGAAAATATATGATAATCATTGGTGTAATATAAAGTTATCACTTCCCATTGTATATTAGAATTTTTGTTTTGATATACGTTATTGTCATAAAGTTTGTTATTCAAAGAGTTTCATTTGTGTTTAATGTCATGTTTATTACCTTATGATTTTTGGTTTCAGTAAAACTGTTGTGGTTTTTTTATTTTCAGAAACAAAAAATCCCAACAGAGTAAACCAAACACATTTTACTTATCTGTTTTTCTTTTTACAAAAACGACAACAAAAAATGGAGAAAAAAAATAGAAACAAACAGCCCCTAAGTTTATAACTTTCAAATCAATTAGGGTAAAAATTAATGAGGATTTATATAAAAGAACAGGCTCATAAGCCAATGCCTTCAAGTTTTGGATTTATTTTTTGTGCTCTTTCTTTATATGAACCAATTAATTTACAAAATGGAGATTCAAAGAAATTAATACGGTATAAAAACTGACCCTAGTTCAATAATGAACTTATCAATAATTATCTAGTTTGTTAGGCAATTGTGGATGACCAATCTTGTAAATTTCATGCATATAACGTCTATTTCTAGGCGTAAAGGGTTTGTGTTAAGCGTATACATTTCTAAATTAGATAAGAGTACAAATTAAAGAGCTTTTTGAAGGATCACATACATAGTGGAAATAAAAATTGCAATCCTATATTTATCTATTGCGTTTAACAAACATACTAATAATAAGAACAGGCAAATAATAAATACCTGGAATGTGACGATTAATTGATAAGTTACTTCGAAAACACGAAGTCTCTATGTTCTCTACACCGAGAAATATATCTCGCTTTCAGTGCTTGATATGGCTATGGTTAATTTGAAGAACCCTTTCTTCAATTATGGAGAAAACAATTTCCTTTATTCTTCTCTTGTCTTTGTTTTATGACTTACGTACAACACAAAAACGAAAACAACAATCTCTCTGTTTTCTTTTTGCTCTCACTTTTGGTTTTCCAAGCACTTTGCTCAAAATCAAACAATGATTTCTCTTTTTTGTATATCACCATACAAAAAATGAACACTCAACCTCTCTATGTTTTTACCCTCAATTTTTCATGCACCTTACATCCATAAAAAACCGAAAACCAAAAGACCAACTAGTTTTCACTTTCGATTTTCTATATGCACATAATACAAAATGTTCATGTGCATAAAGGACACGTCTTTTGTAACCATTACAATGCTTATTGTTTTGGTTAATGATAAAACCAAAACAATAACCAACATGTGACGTTTTTTTAATAAGAATAATAATAAAATTATTATTATTATTACTATTATTTATAAATGAAATAAAATAAAACAGTTTTATTTTATTCATTTATTTTATATAAGAGAATTTAATATTAATTATATTTTCTGTGCTAGAAAAAATATAATAATATGCTATATAGATTATTTAATAAATTATCTCATAATAAATTAAATAATCATAAATGAGAAATATTACAATCGTAAGTGTGTGACCACATAGGTTTGTCACTAAGCCGGTAGTAATTAATCTAATTAATTACTAATCAAGGTTGGTGTCTAGTAACATTCCTCAACGACCTGATAGCGTGAAGTAACAACTTTACAAAAATGGAACCTAGTTAAGGATAATGTATAATTACCTTCCATCATTACAACTCTGGATTATCCTAAGGTATGGTTTAATTGTCAAACCTTATTAGATAACCAACTATGTTACATGTTGATCATTAATAATTGGTGAATGACTTAGAAAACTCCTTTTCCTCACTCATTTAATCGCCCTGGCCAAGGTCTTGAAACAACCATTAAGATCAATGACAACATAGAGTTCAAACTCATTACCTAGAGTCGATAGATCCCATCTTGACTCACCACTAATCAGATAGGTACTTAATTATATCCAATGATCATTCAACTAGCATTTTTACACACTAGGTGTCCGACATCAAAACATAATAAGTGACCTATTGATTACTATGATGATCTCAGGTTAAAGGAAAAATATACATTTAAATCCTTATGAGAATATCCCTCTTGACAGTTCATGCTAGACCCTGCTTCCAAAACCCAGTATTCGGAAACAATTAACAGTCAAATCTCATTGCAAATTTTCTTAAGCAATTAAAAAGTATGCGAAAAATTGATAATCAAATCAGCCCGATTTATTTAAAACAATTTCAGTCAAAAAGATGCAAACATTATTGAACACATCAGAGATTCAGTAATCACTTGGGCCCCTTTACAGAACACAATGCTTGTTTTCATAATATCTTTACATTTCAAAAACCACCTCGTTGGCTTAATACAAATACAAAATACAAAATACACATGATACAGTTGAATGCTTATGCTTAATATGATTCTAAATACCAAAAAAATTTCTAAACTAACTTCATTACAAAAGTCTTTAACTATCTTGGAGTTCCAATGCCTTGCAAGGATCACTAATCTTCTCTTTCTGCACCCGAGGAGGGAAGCGTAGGGTGAGCTACAGAGCTCAGTGGCTAATATATTCATAGCCATTGGCAATTGACCCAAAGTCAAGCATTTGTATGTATACATATATATCTAGCAACTCTAGCATTCATACTTTATTCAAGCAATTTAAACATTCATCAAATTTAACTCAAATCACATAACACTCAAAATGCCTCATACTTGACAAATTAAAGATGCAATGCACAACAAATGGCTTGAGGGTTCCATGGAAACAGAATGGAGAAACTGAAGTTTACCCCATGAATAGAATAAGTCTAGTTCGGAGTTCATATGTCACAAGTGGGCAGCCGAGAGAAGGCTCTTGTCAACGTGCACGTGACGAACAGAATGGTTCTACTCTCGCCCAAACAGAAGCACATAATCATGCTTAGAATCATTTTACCAAAATGTTTTTATACTTTCAAACCTTTTCTTTCATCTTTCATGTTCTTTCCTTTCTATATATTCAAAATGCCATGACATATTTCAAGGAATAACATTGATCAAAATCACAATATAACCATATCAAGATATCATGCTTCTTTCATGGTATAACATAATCAAAATCCTCATGTGTTTTCAACAAATCAACTTCAAACAATTTAACACATATTCACACATAGGCAAGAATTTTCCCGATCACACAATAACTGTAAATACATTATCCACCTAATTCGCTTGCAAAAATCCAATTCAAGGTTGTCTTACTCCTTGCTCTTGGGTAGGATTCTCTTGGTTCCCTAAAACAAACCAAGTTTTATTCAATAGGAATCCAATAGAAAATCTCATAATGCAAAATCACTAAAATTGATTCTAGAATGCTTAAACCCAAGCATTTCCTAAACTCCATAGACTAAAATCCTTCCAAAAATCCAAAAGATCCAAAATGGTCTTACCTTGATTCTTCACCAAATGAAGAGATCTTTAGCTCAAAGGGAAGATCTTCCCTTCCTCTTCTTTTTTCCTTTCTTGAACAACTCCAGAATCTCTCTTGAAGGTTAACACAATTGAAACCCTAGCTTGTTTTGTCTTCTTTCTCTCATTCTCTTCTTCTCTTTGCATTTCTCTCTCTTTTTCATGAAACTCCCTCTTTTTCTCTTCAATTTTCGCTCTCCTCTCTTCTTAAAATGCAAGACAACACTTCTTCTTCCAATAATACCCTTAATGATTGAAAAACATCCACCTTGCCCTTCCTTTAATGCCTTATGTCTTTTATACCTAAGTTTCTTGCCAAAAATACCCTTGACTATTCTGACATAACTCTTTCTTCTAAAAAAGTGTTCTCCCTTGTCTTAAGTTTCAAATGATGTCAAAATTAGTCCATTTGGTTTAGAAATCTGAAAGTATTGCCCCAAACATTTCAGACTATTGATAGACTAAAACAATACACTATACCCAACTTCCATCCAGAGATTGAAAGTCCTGGAGACTGAATTAGATTTCAACTTCTTCATACCACTTGTAGCTCCATGTCTCTAGTTTGTCTTGAAACTAGAATCATCTTATTTGGAGCACTACCAATCTAGAAATCATCAAAGCACTGAAGCATATTCAGTAAGATATCCAATTCCTACTCTTCCAATCGATACCCTTACTTTGATTCAATCTATCTTTTTCCAATTAATACCAAAAGCTATCAAAATCTATTGAGGGATAGAAAAAATGTGATAAGAAACTATTGGTTCAAAAATCTCTTCATTTGGAGGTCAGATAACAAAATTATGGCCGCAACAATCAAACAAGGTTTGGTCCTCAAGCATATTGAACTTGTCTTGGGACAAATAGCCTAACTTTCACTAGAGGTGTAGGATGAAGATCAATACTAGACGGTTCGAAAGAAGACTCATAGGTATAAAATATTCAAGAATACCTTAAAGGTAGATTTTTTCATCTAGAGGGTCAAAAATTGATCAGATGAAAGGTTCAGATGAAATCAGATGAAAAAGCAGACAAATTGGGAAAATTATCATAAATTTCCCTACAGATATCAGATCAAGGTATTCTTTATATAGTTTGAAAGAGGACTTCAAGATATACAACTTTCATGAAGACCTTGAAGACATATTCTATCTTTATAAGGGTCAAAAATGGAATAGAAGATAGGCTAGGCGAAAAAAACAGAAGAAGCAAAACATAGAAGAAGATGATGTCATCACAGAAGAAACAAAAAGACAGAAGAAGCAAAATACAAAA
Organism: Erythroxylum shatona; assembly: GCA_027568895.1. NCBI lineage: Eukaryota > Viridiplantae > Streptophyta > Magnoliopsida > Malpighiales > Erythroxylaceae > Erythroxylum > Erythroxylum shatona. Next base: position 6,657 of record JAOSBK010046431.1, on the reverse strand, counting down.
GAAGATGACATCATCATAGAAGAAGAAAAAAAAAAGAAGAAGAAAAAGATAGAAGATAGCAAAACACAAAAGAAGCGAAAAGACAGAAGAAGAAAAAGACAGAAGATAGCAAAACACAGACGAAATAGGAAAATTACTATAACTTTCCCTAAAGATAACGGATTAAGGTGTTTTTTATATGGTTCAAAAGAAGACTTCAAGATCTACAACTTTCATGAAGGCAACAAAGACAGATTCTATCTTCTGAAGGGTCAAAAATGGACCAAAATAAAGGTACAGATGAAACCAAATGAAAAAGTAGAATGGAAAAAGACAAAAGAAGTAGAAAAATTGCTATAACTTTCCCTACAGATATCAGATTAAGGTATTCTTTTATGGTTCGAAAGAGGAATTCAAGATCTACAACTTTCATGAAGATCTTGAAGACAGATTCTATCGTTGGAAGGTTAGAAAATGGAACAGAAGATAGGTCAGGCCAAAAAAAACAGAGCAAGCAAAACATAGAAGAAGATAACGTCATCACAGAAGAAACAGAAAGGCAAAAGAAGCAAAACACAAAAGAAGATGACATCATCATAGAAGAAGCAAAACACAGGAGAAGTAAAAAGGCAGAAGAAACAAAATACAGAAGAAGCAAAACATAGAAGAAGATGACGTCATCACAGAAGAAATACAGAAGAAGATGACATCATCATAGAAGAAGCAAAAAGTCAGAAGAAGCAAAACACGGAAGAAGCAAAAAGCTGAAGAAACAAAACACAAAAGAAGCAAAACATAGAAGAAGTGAAAAGACAGAAGATATATCTTCCATTATAAAGACCATAACTTTCAGCCTAGAAATCCAAAAATTTCATACTATATACCGTTGGAAAGCTAAAAGAAATACCTACAACTTCTGAGAAGACAACTTTCTCTAATATAACCTAGATTGATCCAGAATTGCCCTCAAATTCAAAATAAGAATTTACATTCATTCAATGTACTGCACCCAATTTTCAAATTCATGACAAATTCTGAGATTCTTATAATAGAATTTAAATTCGATGTCTTCATAAGAAATATAGTCATATGTTTCTAGTTTAATCCAAATTAAGAATCATCTCGTTTGGATAACTAGAGAAAAAGTTGTGGCTAAAAGACTAAAGCATACTCTGTGAACATTTTCCAGATCAACCACCCATTTTGTTTCACAATCTTTCCTTAACAAAACTCCTAGCAAGATCACCTTTTCTACTTCATTTACTCCTCATTATCAACTCCATTTTTCAACTCGATGCAATCCATAAAAATTATAATCCATGATTAATCATGAATACTAATAATAGAACATATACATATGCACATATTCTTCATCAACTTACTACACATACTCAACTTCATTTTTGCTTTCATTTTACTTATAACTTTCAACTTAATTCTTCCCATTTCAAAATCTCTTATCCACCAAAAACACCAAAGCAAAACGTGAATCTATCCACATTTCTCATTCACTACTGTACTTTCGCCTATCATTTCTTAGTTCAAGAATTTTCATTCATTTATTCTTTATTCATGACTAATCACCAAATTTTCTCATTTAATAGTTCTAATCTTCTAAGAAAAGTTTGGCGTCCAACAATTCTCCCCTCATAAAAAAATTTCATCCTCGAAATTCTTACCTGAATGATCAACAGATGGAGGTAACGCTGCCTTAAGTTTTCCTCAGTCTCCCTAGTAACTTCTTGACTTGAATAATTTCTTCCAAATAATCATAGTTAAAAAGACTCACTCAGTCATTCGATCACTTATTTAATCATTCACTTTCTTAATAAGTTCCTCATTATGTTTCAGATTACTCACACTTTTCCCACTTCCTGTGTCGATAACACCAATACCAGATCATATTGATATCTCTTCACATACTCATATATATCACATTACAAACTGAAGACATCTTCGTTGGTAATACTAACTTATAAATCAATAGTTCGGTTCTTAATAACTTTATATGGATCAATACAATTCAAGCTTATTTGATTCTTTATCCTAACCTAAGCACATTTGCACTCAATCTAAGCACACCTTGAAAAGGTGGTACTCTTCGAAACATTTCATCTTTTGCTTCTCCCTCCGTAGCCATCAAACGTTATCTCAGCGTATTCCCACTAGGATGAATATCATAGGTTGTTATTTATGCCCCTCTAACAGTCTCTTTGTTCAATCATCTTTATTGGTACACATGCTTCTTATTTCAATCACAATGCATCATTCTTCCTATTCGAACCCAAAATTTAAATCTATTTTCAATCTCTCAATCAAATTCACTGTTGGAGCCCAAACTTTTCTTAGTAGATTAGAACTATTAAATAAAAAATTTTGGTGATTAGTCATGAGTAAAGAACAAATGATGAAAAATTCTTGATTTATAATGATAAGCAAGAGTAAAGTAATGAATGAGAAATGTGGATAGATTCATATTTTGCTTTGGTGTTTTTAGTGGATAAGAGATTTTAAAATGGAAAGAATTAAGGTGAAAGTTAGAAGTAGAATGAAAGCTAAAATGAAGTCGAATTGTGTAGTAAGTTGATGAAGAATATGTACATATGTGTATGTTCTATTATTGGTGTTCATAATTAACTGATATTGATTTGAAATGAAGTTGAGAATGAGGAGTAAATGAAGTAGAAAAGGTGATCTTAGTATGATTTGTGTTAAGGAAAGATCGTGAAACTAAATAGGTGGTTGATCTGGAAAATGTTCACGAAGTATGCTTCAGTCTTTTAGCTACAACTTTTTCTCTAATTATCTAAACGAGACGATTCTTAATCTGAACTAAACTAGAGACGTATGGATACATTTCTTATGAAGACATCAAATTTAGATTCTATCTTTAAGAATCTCAAAATTTTGTCATGAAGTTGAGAATTGAGTGCAGTACATTGGATGAATGAAAAATTCATATTCTACATTCGAGGACAATTATGGATCGATCTAGGGTAGATTACAGAAATGTGTCTTCTATAAAGTTGCAGATCTTTCTTTTAGCTTTCCAGCGGTATATAGCATGAAAATTTTGGACATCCGAGCTAAAAGTTATGGTCCTTACAAGGGAAGATGTTCAAGAGTAAAGTTGTATCTTCTACTTTTTGCTTCTTCTATGATGACATCATCTTCTTATGTGTTTCTTCTGTGATGATGTCATCTTTTTCTATGTTTTTACTACTTCTGTGCTTTGCTTCTTCTGTGATGATGTCATCTTCTTCTGTGTTTCTTCTGTGATGATGTCATCTTCTTCTGTGTTTCGCTTCTTCTGTGTTTTGTATTTTTGGTTTTTTGCTTCTTTTGTGTTTTGTTTCTTCTATGTTTTGTTATCTTCTGTCTTTTGCTTCTTTTGTGTTTTGCTTCTTTTGTCTTTTCACTTCTTCTGTCTTTTCCTTCTTCTGTATTTTACTTCTTCTGTCTTTTCGCTTCTTCTATCTTTTGCTTCTTCTGTATTTTACTTCTTCTGTCTTTTCGCTTCTTCTGTCTTTTGCTTCTTCTGTCTTTTGCCTCTTCTGTCTTTTGCTTCTTCTGCCTTTTGCTTCTTCTGTATTTTGCTTCTTTTGTCTTTTCGCTTCTTTTGTCTTTTTCTTCTTTTGTTTTTGGCTTCTTCTGTGATTTACTTCTTCTTCCTTTCGCTTCTTCTGTGTTTTGTTTCTTCTGTCTTTTTGCTTCTTCTATGATGACATCATCTTCTTCTGTGTTTCTTCTGTGATGACATCATCTTCTTCTATGTTTTGCTTCTTCTGTTTTTCACCTGGCCTATCTTCTGTTCCATTTTCGGCCCTTCTAATGATAGAATCTGACCTTAAGGTCTTCTTCAAAGTTGAATATCTCAAAGTTCACTTTGAAATCATCCCATGATAATCTTAATCGAACATCTCTAGTGAAAGTTATGCCATTTGTCCCGAGACAAGTTTGATATGATTGAGGACCAAATCTCGTTTGATTCTTTTAGCCATAATTTTGTTATTTGACCTCTAAATGGGGTGATTCTTGAACCCTTATATTCCTAACACTTTCTTTTTACATCTCCATGATAGGTTATATCTTTTGGTATTGATTTGAAAAAGATGAATTGAATCAAAGTAAGGGTATCAATTGCAATAGTAGGAATTGGATATTTTTACTGAACATACTTCAGTTTTTTGATGATGTCTAGATCGGTAGAGCTCCGAATAAGATAATTCTAGTTTCAAGATAAACTAGAGACATGGAGCTACAAATGGTATGAAGAAGTTGAAATCTAATTCAGTCTCTAGGACTTTCAATTTCTGGATGGAAGTTGCGTATAGTGTACTATTTCAGTTTAACAATAGTCTGAAATGTTTGAGCCCTAAGTTTCAGATTTCTGAACCGAATGGATTGATTTTGGTGTCATTGGAAACTTAAGAAAAGGGAGAACACTTTACTAGAAGAAAAAGTTATGTCAGAATATTCAAAGGTGCTTTTCGCAAGAAACTTAAGTATAAAAGACATAAGGCATAAATAGAAGGGCAAATGGGACATTTCTCAATCATTAAGGGCATAATTGGAAGAAGAAGTGTTGTCTTGCATTTTAAGAAGAAAGAAGAACGAAAATTAAAGAGAAAAAGAGAGAGTGTAATGAATAAGAGAGAGAAATACAAAGAGAAGAAGAGAAGGAGAGAAAGAAAAGAAAACAAGCTAGGGTTTAACTTTTCTTAGTCTACAAAAGAGATTTTAGAGTTGTTCAAGAAAGGAAAAAGGAAGAGGAAGAGAAGAGCTTCCCTTTGAGCTAAAGACCCCTTCATTTGGTGAAGAACGAAGATAAGATCATTTTAAATCTTTTTGATTTTTGGAAGGATTTTAGTTTATAGAGTTTATAAAATGCTTGGGTTTGATTATTTTAGAACCAATTTTAGTGATTGTGCTTTGAGGAATTTTCAATTGAAAACCTTATTGAGTGGATTTTTGTTATTATGTAAAGGGATCAATGAGGCAAGAGGAACAAGAGAGGAGGCATTTTGAGCAAGCTTATAAGCAAGGAAATCAGGTGGATACATATTTATAAAAGAATAAATAAGCCACTAATGTTTTCTTTGAATCAAAGAAGTTTAATAATTTCAATTACATCTTAAGTGTTGCATTTATTACTTTTGAACAATTTGAGAAATTTCAATATGTTGTTTTATGAATTTTGTGATGAATTATGAAAAGGCTTGAAAGTGATCTTTTTGAAAAGATATCATGTTTATGAAAAATCAAGTTTTAAAAAGTGCCATTTGGACAATATGTTTACAAGATATGAGATACGTGTTATGTGGGTTTGGTTTGGTCCATTTTGTTGTCAAGTGCACTTTGACTAAAGGCTTCTTCCGCTTGCTCGCTAGTGGCATGGAGCTCCTTCATGTAGGGGTGTTCATGGTAGGGTACCCTGACCCGTTCATAAATAACCTGAACCTGAACCTAAATGTCAGGTTCGACAATTTCACGAACCTGAACCTAAACCTGAACCTAAAGAACCTGTAGGATCGGTTAACCTATTTTTAGGTTCGGTTCTCAGGGTAACCAGAACCTATTCATATCAATATATATAACAAAAAATTATAAAAAAGTAATAAACTCTATTGAAAGTTTATTAAGAAACGAGACATTACCATAAAAACCTTACGTAAAGTTTTGTGTTCAATTTTTGTTAATATAAGGAATAGCAATCATTTTTATATTTAAATTGAGAATAGTAATGTAGTTTATTCTTATATGAATCATTAATATAGCAACGTAGTTTGTTCTTATATGAATAATTGATAAAATTGCTAAAATCACTTATAAATTCAATTCTTCTAAAAAAAGATAATTTAATCCAACGGTCTTAGTACAAACCTTGTAAATTTATGGCTAAGATCACTTGAATCACAATTGATCTTTTATCAAATATTGCAATATGGCTTCTTATTACTATGAATTAATGCGAGAACGAACCGTTCTACTAGATCTCATTGATTAAAAAAATAGAAATATTCTTCTAACATCATTAAATCTTATTTTATCATACTAAAATAAAAATAATAATAAGCTAATAAACACAAAAGGTATAATTTTTTCTTATTGCAACTTGGTGTAGAAAATGCAATTAATATCATAATTAAAACTTCAAATATTATATTATATAAAACGCAGTCGTATAAATAAATACAATTTTATAGTCTATTACTAAATCAACTCATTTTTCTTTCTTTTCTAATAAATAAAACTATGTTTGTATTTGTACAAGACAATATTATTATATGCTTATTATTTATTACACTACAAGAAAACAAGGCATTCTGCGACGTTTTTAAAACGTCACAGAATGTCAAAAAACGTCGCAGAATGTATTTTACGACGTTTTAAAAAACGTCACAAAAAACGTCGCAGAATGTGGTGTAGGCAAAAGGTTTCCACGACGTTTTATGAAAAACGTCACGAAAAATGCTAACATTCCACGACGTTTCGAAAAACGTCACTAAAAGGTTAGACAATCCGCGACGTTTTAAAAAACGTCACGAATTGTCTAGCATTCCACGACGTTTTAAAACGTCACAGAATGTTAAAGAATCTACGACGTTTTTTTAAAAACGTCGCGAAAGGTCTTCAGTGACGTTTTTAAAAACGTCACGAAATGTCTTCCGCGACGTT
>JAOSBK010046366.1:0-18682 GCA_027568895.1 Erythroxylum shatona | reverse complement strand
AGGTCCATTTATGGACTTAAGCAAGCATCTAGGTCTTGGAACATTAGGTTTGATAAGTCTATCAAAACCTATGGGTTGATACAAAACCTAGATGAGCCTTGTGTCTATGAAAGGACACAAGAAGGTAAGGTTACTTTCCTAATCCTGTATGTTGATGACATTCTGCTCAGTAGGAATGATGTAGAAATGTTATCTACAATTAAAAGATGGTTGAATGAACAGTTTTCAATGAAGGATTTAGGAGAGGCTAACTATGCTCTAGGGATCAAACTTATAAGAGATCGTAAGAATAAACAGATAGCCTTGTCTCAATTAACCTATATTGAGAACATGCTCAATAAGTTTGCCATGCAAGATTTCAAGAGGGGTTTTACACCTACCAGATATGGAATCAAACTTTCAAAGAAGCAACTGCCTAAGACCCAAGAGGAGATCAAACGCATGCATAACATTTCATATGCTTCGACAGTTGGAAGTTTAATGTGTTCTATGCTTTGCACTAGACCAAATATATGCTACATAGTGGGACAGGTAAGTAGATTTCAGTCCAATATAGGAATGGAGCATTGGACTACGGTTAAGTGCATACTGAAGAATATTTATAGGAAGAAGAACATAATGCTTTTTTACTTTGGAAGTAATCTTATTCTAATGGGATATACAAACTCTGATTTCCAATCAGATGTTAATTCAAGGAAATCAACTTCTAGTTCTATATTTGTTTTAGGAGATGGAGCCATATTCTAGAGAAGTGTCAAGCAATCTTGTGTTACTGATTCGACTATGAAGGTTGAGCATTTTTCTACTTATGAAGCAGCAAAAGAAGCTGTTTGGCTCCAAAAGTTCTTAAATGATTTAGAGGTCATTCCTGAGGAAAAAAAGGCCATTGCACTTTATTGTGATAATAGTGGGGCAGTGGATAATTCTAAAGAACCTTGGAATCATAAAGCTACCAAACACATTGAGAGAAAGTATCATCTCATAAGAGAGGTAATACAACGTGGAGAGGTGAATGTGGTAAAGATTCCTAAAAATCAAAACCTTGCTGATCCATTTACGAAGATGCTGTCTCAAAAGAGTTTTAAGGGTCACCTAGCAGGGATGGAAATAAGGGATATATCAAACTTGCTTTAGGGAAAGTGGGAGATTGTTGGAGTTATATAAATATAATGCCCTGGAAAGCAAGTGTATTTGCTTATAACTTAATTTTCTTCTAGTTACTTTTTGTAATGAAAATATTTATTAATAATAAACAAAAGAGTTTGTCTTTATTTGTATGAGCATAATATAACTAGCCATAAGATATCAAGATTCTTTTATAAGTAATATACATATACATGGAGATGTATGGGAAACATGTACATTATTAAAATCTAAGATAATTGATTTATAGTTGAATAATCAAGTTGGTCACTTGATTATGGTTTAGACTGTAGTGTTGCTATTTATCTCCATGTAAGTAAATGAGTTTACGTCAAGAGAATAATGAGTTTCATATCATGATAGCAGTTGACTATCGATAATGGCACTATTAAATGAATCTAGAATCACGTATGTCTTTGAACAATAAAGTAGGCTGTTACTTTAATCTTAAAACATACACTTTAACATTTTTTTATTATGAACCATAATCTTGATGAGTAGTGAGCTCATAAGTGTTTCATCATAATTCTTGATATGATCAGAATAGATTTTTACAAAGTGTAAATCTAGTGTCTGCATTTTGGAATTATTAATATATCAGGGAACATGCACTCAAATAAAGAGTTTATAGTGATATCATCACTTCTAGATGTTCTACAGAAATTGGTGATTAAACTAGCACCAATAGTTTAATGGGCTTGCTGCTCATCAATTCTTAACACCAAGATGAGATCTTGCATGTTAATCACCTTATATATTAAATTGGGAGATCAAGAAGGAAAAACTAACATAAGGGCAAAATGGTAATTTTACACTTTTTTGTGCGAATGACTATAATATGGTTCATATTAGAGTGTGCAATTGGACATCTTATTTGAAACATATATTCTCATAATATTTAATAATTCAAGAGTTCAAATAACTGTCTTTAGTGGAATGACATTTAGTTTATAAGATGAAACTAATTCTAATGAGATTAAATTAATTATAGGCTTATTAGAGCTTGAATTATATAAGTCTAATTAGATTCCCCATTTGGCTTCTAGGAAGGTTATCAAGCAAAGTAAGAAATATAAATAGAGGTTTTAAAGCCTATGATTGAATGCTGGGCTTACTTTAATTAATTGTTAATTATAACCCTATATAAACATTTATAAATGGGTTAGGCTTTGGTTTAATTTAATTAATTAGATTAATTAAATGAAAACAAAGTTATTAAAATTAGAGGCGAATTTTTGATTTTAATGGGCTAAATATGTAGCGGCACATTTAGCATTGGTTTGCTATATTAAACATGGTTTTTAACATACTTTATCATTATTAAATGGAGTAATGATCTTATCATTAAATGATTTAATGGTTTTCTTTTAATGATAGCATGTAATCTTATTAGCATTCATTGGATTAAAGAAGAAAGAGGTACATTTGATGGATCATCTTCCTTCTTTCATCACAAAAACCAAAAATGAGAAGTTTCATTTAGGTTATTGGTCTTTTCATATAGCCATCTTAAAACAAATGAGAAGAGTCTCATTTTTTGGCTTCTTTATGATTGATTAAGGAATGATGTGATGCATTGGAAGCACATCACTTCTTTCTTTTGATGCTTGACGAAAATTGAGAGGAAGAAAATACAAGGGTTGTTGAATTTTTGGTCTCTCTCTCCTATCTTGCATGAGTTAGCCAAAATTTGCATGAGAGGTGTCTCATCTTTGGTTTCTTTCTTCTAAGAAAAAATATCTTCAAGTTTTCTTCTCTTTTCCTACCAAAGGATCTTGCTAACTAAGTTGTCCAAGGAGAACAAGTGGTAGGTCAGATTGGTTGAGGATACAATAATGAGGAGAGGATAGCACAGAGAGGAAAGGATAGCATAGTAGGAAGTCAAAGCTGTAGCAAAGAAGTCAATATAATTTCAATCTTATTCTTATGTTAATTATTTTCCTTATACCGTAACATGTATGGCTTGGCAATTTGAATTGGTTATATTGCCTCCGTTGTAATTTTGAATTTTAAAAATTTTTGAAATCTACCGTTTTATCTAAATATAGCCTGCTTTTGTTTTTGATCCAACACATGGTTGCTTTGTTAATTACTCAGTTATCAATTTTAAGTAGTTTAGTTTATTTTCTAATTACATTACAATTTTTTTTACCTTAAATAAAGTGTTACAAATATTTTTAGGTGTTTAAAACAATCCTTGTGGGAATGATGTTGTTTATATTATAAAGATATGACCTGCGTACTTACTGTATAGATAGATTTAAAATTAAACAAATACTTCAGCTCTTCAATATAAAAGGAACAAATTTAGCCAAAATGGAGTCAATTCGGAAATTTTTATAATAATTTTAGATTAACACAGGTTTAATATGCTCCTATGTTCAAAATATAGCAACAATACAGAACCTTGTTTAACTTTATGATACAAACTGTTGCATTATACTTCATTATTTATTTGGTTATATAAAGAACACGATTTGGACATGGGATAGTGTTCATTAACATGGAAACTACATGGAATCATATTCCCCAGCTTTAGACCCATGTTTCAAGTAAGGAGTCTTAAATGGAAAAAGAATAGGTAGAAAGCCAATATAAAGTTAACATGGCACCGAGCTGGGGATCATTATTAAATAAAAATTAAGAGGAGTGTAAAATAAAACAAGATTGTGATTGGTAATATGTCTAAGATTTCATGATAAAAAGGACAGATACATAGTTGGGAGAGAGAGAGAGGATAGCCATTTAGGAGGACTAGATAATGATTTCAAGTGTCTTGTAAAAAAAAGAAAGCATGTTTGGAGGAAAGAGGGGATTCAAATCAAGATTTAATCAAGAAATATCATATTCTAGATCCCTAAGAGCTTATTACTTTATCTTGTTTTTGTTATTGTTAGTTATTGGTTTTTTCATATTTTTATTAGCTAATTGGGATGTAAATTTAGATAGTAAGAACCCTAAGATATTTTAGTTTTCTTTAGTTTAAAAAGATATTATAGTTTTTTTTAAAAAAACATTCATGTTTATCTTAAGTTTACTTGAATTTATGCTAGCATTTGAATTTTGAAATTTGGTACATTAGGTTCAAAAGAATATATATATATATATATGAAGAAATCATTAAATAAATAATGAGAATCGAATGGGTTGCTAGAGATGGGACTATATGATCGTTCTTTAGAGTGAATTTATCAAAGAAATTCATAAGATGAGTTAATGTGTTCTTAGGTTACTTTGATTAGAAAGAAATTTTAGTCAATTAACTTAAAGATAGGAGTTATATTGCTCGAGTGAGAATATGGTTATATATAGCAACCCACTCCCACAAGACATGTGCCCGACATCTTGAGGGATAGCAGAGTCCGTGCCCCGCGAGGTGGCATGCCAGAGCACTCGAATAGTTAAAACTCAGTACAATTTTTTTTAAACAACCAACATATACACATTTTGCAAAAAAAATCAATAACCAAATTGGGCCCACTTTATTTCATTAATTTTGCATTAACAACATTTCAACCATTACATAAATCATCAAAATTTCACTTTCCACTTGGGCCCATTACTGAGACAAAACACTTATAATCATAATATTAGTATACTTCGTAATCAATTACAAACCATTCCACTTTGGAAAGTTATTACAAATAGAAATCTTCAATATACATGTTACAATAATTATGGAAGACTTAAATCGATACAAAAATAAGAAAATATAAGTGCAGATGCAAACTGATCTCGACCTCTATCCTTTACTTGTGTGTTGTATGGATACTCCTGTTTATCTAACAGGGTATTCTTCTAATTCTGAAAAATATTTGCAAATTTTGGGTGAGTTTTGCGAACTCAATAAGTGACCATCATTGATGGCTCACCCAGTCGCATAACACATAATTCACATTCACATCATTTCATATCACACAAACTCAATACACTTAAATCATTCATATTATGCATATGCAGTGCACATGAGACCCACTTTTCATTTATTATTGTGTTGTGACCGAGTTTCTAAACTGTCCCATATAGAGCTTATTGATAACTATCCTATATAGAGCTCATTGATAATTGTTCTATATAAGGCTCATTAAACGTTGAGCCTAAGGCTCTGAATCACTTTTGAGTTCGAGGCTCTTTTTCACTTATTAAGCTTTGAGCTCTAATCGGTGGCTACTCTGGTCACAACTACCATTTTGTTTCGTACATTAATGAAATGAAATGCATCAATCACATTTGCATGATCCCATTTAATCACATTCCCATATCATCGGACCTTAGTCCGACATTCAACATTAAGTTGAGAAAACACTTCCATTCATATGCAAATGCACTTTCAGAACACATTTATCATCTGACCGTGGTCCGACATCTAACAATCAAAGTATGCACACTTATTTCATCTCATTCACATACAAGTAGCACTTCAATATCCCAATCAAACATCACAATCATCGGACCTTCTGTCCGGAAATCAATACAGTCAATCACATTCATACAATCATTCATTAGTCAATTAATACAAAAATTCAAACCAAACAAACAATGAGATGAGACCATCTAGGTCTACACACAGTACGCTCCATATTAGCATTAGCTTCCATAATTCGGAAACATCTGTATGTAGACATTCTATCCTGTATCATCAATATGCAAAACACATTTTGCACACAGATTATTAATTGCACAATCACATAAACATTCAGTTTTTCACACATGCATATGTGTAATATATAATGCATGCTCAATGACAATTCTCGAGTATATTTTCCCATTTCACATCTTATGCTCATTCTCATTTCATGATTCATATTTGTATAACTAAACTTAGATTTACACTTCATTTGCACATTACCATTCTAAATTCTCCTTTCAATCTTTATAAGCTTACACCTCAAGAACACTTGGTCACTCTATATCATAACTCAATTTCTCATCAACTCTTTTCTAACCTCATATGATCTCATAATATCCCATTCTCATCAACAATTAATCACTTAATATAGATTACTCACTTATATGAATCATAGTTACAATCATATGAACATCTTCATTCCCATTATACTCATGTCCTTTGATATTATCCCTTCATTCACTAAGTTATAACCTTCATTTTCACTTCAAACCTATCCTACATTAGTTACATAAACCAAGGATCATTCTAGGTTCACTTTAAGACCCATTTAAGCCTCAATTAGGGCCATTTGACCCGTGAATGTCCATTAGGCGGACATCCATGTCTGTTAAACGGACCTTTACAGGTCACTTACAAAAACTTGAAAATTTGACCATCTTAACATCAAAATCTCTTCTCGAGGTCTTCATAGAAGTCTTAGTTCTCGAAGTCCTCTTTAAAACCATACCTAAATGACCTCAATCTGAGTTCTACAGAAAAATTCCTCTTTAAAACCATACCTAAACCAGATTTCTAACTCTTTACTTACAACAATCAATTCCTCATGCTTAGTCAATCATTTCTAGTTCAATACTCCTCATTTATCCATTATTCTAATTCCATTTCAACCCAATATCATCCATAACCAATTTATACCCTATGATTGATCATAAACACTAATAACAAAACATACATATATATACACATTCGTCATCAACTTTTTGCACTCAGTACTCAACTTCAAGTCAAACTTAGAAACTCTTAATGATGGAATTTGAATTTGATGTCTTCATGAAAAATGTATCCTTATGTCTCTACTTTAACCCAAATCAAAAACCATCTCATTTGGATAACTACAAAACAAGTTATAGCTAAATTACATAAGCATATCCAGTGGAATTGTTATAGCTAGCATATTCCAGCCACTTTAAACACCATTATCAATTTGTATCTAAACTTTCATCCTAATTCTTGTCTTTTCAAGGCACTATAGTTGCATTTTCTTTTACTTCTATACCCAATCCAATTCATTCCTAAAACAACCAGTTATCCATGTTTTTATCCATAAAAAATAGAACATAATAATATCCATTCAACATTCAAATTTTCTGCACTTCATTCTAACTCTAAAACATTTCTATATCAATTTATGAATCATTAATCATCATCCATATAAACAAGACATGAATGTACCACATACCTCATTCACATTTTTATCATGTAACCATCCTCATTTCATGACCATTTTTTACCTATAACTATCATCAAATATGCTTCTATTAAGACAACCCATGAGAAACAAAGTTTACTTACATGTTTTGCTCCAAAGCTCCCTCAAGTCACCAAGAAACCCTAGCTTCTCCAACATGCACGAAAATAAACTTTGAAGGTAAAATTGGGTTGGATCTTTTAGCAAGAAGAAGGAGAAAACAATGAATATTGAAGAAACAAAGTGAAGGAGTTGGATAAAAATTAAACATGGTGAGGTGAGAGTAAGTTTCGTAGAGGGCCAGAATGGAGAAGATGAAGAGAAAATGTAGAAGTTGAGTCAAATGGGTGGGTGTCGTTTTTGGCAAGTGAAGGATGAAAATATGGTCTTTCACTTAATAAAAGCATGGCTTAATAAGTGGTGTGGCAAGTGACACTTGTCATTTGCCACATGTCACTCTCTCAAGGTCTCCTCTTTATCTTTTAATAAGATAGTCCATTTGCCTCCATATTTCAACCCAATTTTCAATGATACTTGCCATTAAATCCAAATGTCATTCATCAAAATTTTCATTGCCATTTGACATTTATTTCTATCATTATTCATCAATTATTCTGCCACTTGGCATTTTCCTAGTCCAAAATACCCTTAAATTCCAGAAAATTCTCATATTTTCACCAAATATTCTAATTCACTACTAATACATTCCCACTGAATTTTTAAGACACAAAACCATAATTCGCATCATATTCACATTAAAACAATCATTTATACCCAGAAATGTCAAATGAGTGCATGAACATTTCATTTTAATTTATGCAATAATCAATTTAACATATGTGTATGCTAACAATATGTATGAGCATGAAATGCAATTTTCTCAATCTCTTTTTGATCTCACATGTACCAAATTTTAGGGTTCTAACCCTTAGTATGGGAGTAGGATGTTACATTATAGTATAGGAATTTCTACTAGTCTAAGTAATTTGGGTTAATCACTAAGTCAAGATAAATCCAAATCATATGAAAGGTTCAAAGGAAATTCTTATATTGATCTTATTTATGTACTTGTTTCTTTTTTCTTACTCATCGCTTTTATTTAGTTAATTCTAGTTTTTATTTTATTTAAACATTTTTTAATTTAATCATTTTTATCAAATTAGATAATAGAAAAATAATTAGTACTGGTAGTTATAGTCCTCATAAGATTAATACTTGACTCACTAAACTATATTATAGGAAATAATATGCGCATTTGCATTTTGATCTCTTTGGTATTATTATTTTGTGTTCTGTTTATTTTTATCACATAAGCTTTTAACTTCATTTTCTAGGAATACAATATTAGAAAAGCCTTATTTTTATTAATCTAATTATTTTTCTTTTTTAAATGTTTATTTTTATTAATATAGATGGTTTTTGTTTCTTTTTGTATTGCTTTATTTTTTTCTCTCTTTCTTAAAATTATGTTTGTGGATAAATTTCAAGATTTGAGTATTTATTGCTACAACTACTAACCACAATAGAAGGATAATGTGAGGAATTTAACTATCACGTTGCTTAATGTGAGATTGAATGCTTGGAGAAAGAGGCATGATAGTATGTATTTTAAAGTTCAATCAATATTAGTGATGCACTATAACATTTATGGTGGTGACCACCCTAATAATGAATGTGATGTGTCTTACAACTTATGGTAACTAAATGATCATCCAAATTTTATAGGGAACTTGTATTATAATATCCCTTATACTGATGCTTATAATTTTAGTTAGAGAGAATATTCCTACTATGCTTGGAATAATCAAGCCATCCATATTTCGATAATAATAATAGTAAAAGAGGAAGATAGCTCATAATCAAAGCCATTACTACATTAGAGGCTCACTTATAGAGGACTTAAGCCTCCATCTATAACTTAAAGATTCAAATTAAATACTTTGCTAAGTGTATCTCGGAAGAGCAGCAAGGTGCTTTGCCTAATAACACTAAACCAAACCTAACGGAGTAAGTGGATGCAATAATTTTGAAGACAGAAAGGAGCTTGAGATTAAAAAGAACGCAAAAGAACATGAAGAGAAGGTTATTGTACAAGAAAAGAAGGATGAGGAGGATGAGAAAAAGAAGGATGAAGAGAAAGAGGAGAAGCCAAATTAAAAGGTTATCGAGGAGTTATCAGTAGCCACGTTAATTGAAATGTTCTCCTACATCTTATAGAACAAATTACCCTAGGTAATCATAGATCTAGGTAGTTTTCTTCTTCCTTACAATTTTGTTAGTTTTTTTAATTAAGATGGCATTAGTGGAATTAATAAGTAATATGAATTTGATAAATATGTGGCATATTTAAGGACTAATGAACCTTTGTTTAAGAAGAAGAGTATAACCAAAACTTTAATTATAAATTCAAAATGAGAAAAGGGATTAAGGTGAAGTCTAACTAAATAACTCATAAAGAAGTACTTTTTAGGAGGAATCTTCAGATGTTAGGCTTCTGTTTTAGTTTAGTAGGATTAGGAATTTTTAGCATTAGTTTTAGAATATTCTGTTTAATGTTTATTTTTGCATAAATATTTTTAGCTAGAATTAGTTTTAAACTTATAGGTTGATGTTTATTTTGATGTACTTTTGTTATAATATTTAGATTATCTTACCTAGAATGAGAATTTTGCTATACTTTATAGAACATCCCTATATATCTCTAGATATTGAGCTTGCACTAAGGAACCTCAATGACAAATTAAAGATTTATAATTATAGATGTCAGTGGATAAGACCAACAAATCTTATTTTTTCTGAGAAGTACCAGTAATATTTATCTCCTTTTTGTTATACTTTCTTTTGTCTTATGTGCTTTTTATATTAATGACAATGAACAACTTAAGTTTAAGGGAGGAAATTAATTGTTATACTTGTAAATTTTTGTTATGATTAGATTAATAATAAAAATTATGGAAATTTTTCTTTAGATTATTGATTAAGATGATCCATTATAAGTTTGGCTATCATTATAGTTTGAATTGTTTAGGCAATTACTTATAGTTTTGATGATTTTGTTTTGAGTTATATGTGAATTCTTATTAAGAATTTTATACATATTATTAAGTTATATATGAAATCTTAATAAGAATTTTTAATGTCCCATAAAAAGTGCAAAAATGAAGATAAAAGAAAATGGTGATCTAACTAAATAAGTATATAGCCACTTAAAATGGTGATCTAACTAAATGACTAAGATTATTCACTACAAGGTGTCTATTATCGCATCAAAAGATTAGGTCAATTTCCAAACAAGCTTCTAACATCTAAATGTTTTTATGTTAGTTTTAAAGTTATTATTTTTATTTTTCATTCAATAAGGGACATGAAAATATTTAAAATTTGAAGCACCTTTCTCATGTAAATTCACTTTATGCATTAGGTTAAATTGTTTAGATTAGGTTAAGTTTGAAGGATTATGGAAATTTGAACTCATTTGAAGTTTCTTAAGAGTAGAAGAAAGTAACTTTGGAGGAAAGAGAGGATTCCAATTAAGATTCAGTCAAGAAACATCAAGATTTAAGATTTATAAGAGCTCATTCTTTTATCTAGTTTTCTTTGTTTTTATTGTTAGTTTTCTTTATCTTTTCCTAAACTAAATGAGATATTGATTTAAGTCAGATGAACCCTAGGACTTATTATTTTTTATTAAATTCTTTGATTTCATAAGATCCTAGTTTTCTTAAGAATTGTTCATGTTTATACTGAGTTAAATTGAATTATGCTAGCTTTTTTGATTCATTCAAATTTTGTGTAATAGGATTAAGAGATTACATGTATGAATAGAATACAATATGAAAAACAAGGATTGAATGGATTGCCAAAGACAGTGATCTTTTTAGGTTAAAGTGAAATCTATCAAGAGAATTTACAAAGTGAGTTAATGCATTCTTAAGTTGCCTTGATTAGAAAGAGATTTTAGTCAATCAACATGAGTAAAAGAGTCATACTTCTCGAGGGAGATTATAGTTATAACTTAAGAATTCTTATCATTCTACTAAACTAGGGTTAATCATTAAGTCAATATAAACTTCAAGTACAGAAAAGGTTTTAGGGATATTTTTATCTAGATCTTATTTATCTACTAGTTGCTTTATTCTTGCTATGCATTTTAATTTAGTTAATTCTTATTATTATTTTAGTTTAATAAATAATTTTTCTAGTTTAATCATTCTTTTTTTTTTTACAATAGATAACAAAAGAATGGTTAATATTAGTAGTTTTAGTCATTGTGAAATCAATACTTGACTCAATTATACTATATGAATAATATATGCCTTTGCCTAGGTGATTTTTTTTAGTAATTTTTTATGTTTCATTTTATTTTTATCACATCAATATGATAACTAATGCAGTCTCAAGACACTAGATGCTAATATTTATAGATGCATACATATACTACAACTAAATCAAAATGAACAAGGTAAATAAGTATAAGTCATAATTCATAGCACACCACTACAAGAAATTAAAGAATTACTGACAGAAATAACCGACGTAAAATCCAATTATTCTATTGGTATTAATATTTATCGATGGAATTAAATGACAAACAAAAGCGTCATTCATACGGGCGTAGCTAACTATAATGACGAAAATGTCATATGCCTTTCTGTTGGTAAAATACAATGATGGAATTAAGGAAACCATCGGTAAATCATCGTAAATATACCGATGGATTAATAAAAAAAGGTTGGTAAATAAAGCGAACAATTTACCGATGGTATACAATTTTCCCTCGGTAATACGAAAATAATTTTCCATTAGATTCCTTATTCCATCGGTGATTTTTAAATATGTTTTCTAATGGTTTTGTGTAATCCGTCGGTAATTGGAAGTTAGAATTTAAAAAAAAATCCCAACATTAAATTTTATTTGATGATCTTATGAAAAATACATAATTTCAATAGTTGTGAATTATCTGTGCATATTAAATTTATTTTTATATATTTAATTTGTTAAAATAGAAGTTGATTGGTGATATAAAGTTCAAAATTTGTTAATTGATAATAAAAACATTAAAGTGTACATAACATATCTTCGTAATTGAAAGCAAATGACTACAATAATCCTAATGTCCTGATGATGGAGGGTGCTCAGAGGTGCCACCCCTCCCCTTCAGTTACTCTAGCTCCTATCTCAGTTGAGCCATCTGCTCCATTTGCTCTTGCATGTGAGCCATCTGGTCTATCTTCTCTTTCATGTGAGTCATCCTCTCCAACAGTGTATCCACTGTGGCTTGAAGCTTGGTGACTTCCTATGATTGTGCTTATCTGGTAGACATTGTTATACTAAACATGGATGCTTACGAATAACAAGCATTTGCAAATGAACATAGCCTGAATATACATCCATCATGGTCCCTACCACCGACAACATCAAAATACGTCTGAGTCTCATCAACAGGTTGTTCCTCTAAAGACTGCCGCTAAATGGTCTGTTGTATTTGGTCCTATTAGGAACCAATGTCTACATTAGTAAGGGATTATTCATAATTATAGAACTAAATTATTATAAAAGAAATAATAATAAGGCATTAAGTTCACATACATTCAGTTCTCTACATAGGCTATTGACGAATGTCACACTATCACGCTTTTTGGTATGAGTATTGAAAAATAGCTGAGTAGGTGTAGGAGGAATACCCAAAGACTTTTCCTACATATTTAACCTAAATGATTAGATGTGAACTATATTTAATAAAAATTTCGACAGAGTTTCCCCTAATTTTATGATATCTCTCCTTGTTGAACAGATAAAAAAACTTAACACAGCCATATATGGCACCAGGCATTTATACCATTACCATTATCTATAATACAGCAAAGTAAAACGTGTACAAAATAACTGTGAAATTTAGATACTTACAAGTCTCTGTGCATGCTCGTGGTGGGTTATTGATCCTCCTGTATGTACGAGAGGACTCTCTCCCTCCAGGCCTCCATGTCTGTTGGTGGAGTTATGCCCTGAGATTGTCATTGCCGCAGGGCTTCTCCAATGCTCTGCCATCGACTCCATATTTGCTCCGAAATATAACGCGGTTGTATCCTTATGTATTACACCAATAAAGTCACGATAATATGTACGAGTTCGCCTTTCCTATAGTCTATATATGCTGGCGTCGATACTAGAATCCCATAAAAATTCTTTCTTAAATAAGAAGAAAAAATTTAAAGTAATATCATGCAATAATATTTATGTAATTACTGTATATAAATCAATATAAAACAAAACTAAATGTTTATTTTACCTCAAATTCTAGAAAGTAAAATTCCTTTATAGCCTGAGAGATATAGCCTCAGGATCAATGCGTTCTTTAAACTTAGAAGTTATATTTCTGGAACATGGTCCACATCGAACCAACCTAATATAAGAAGTAATTTGATAGAATGAAAAAACTGATAAAACTATAACTTAATAAAAACAAATAGTCATTAATGTGATTTCACTTATAGAGTGCCATCAATTGCTATGTACTTTCTTCCTTCTGGTCTCTCAACCCTAGGCCTGCGGGCGTCTCCGCCATCCGATAAAGTGGTATTGGATGATATATGATTTAGGGATGGGGATAGGGATGGTGTAGCATGTCCTACAGTAGGTGATGCCTCATCTGCAGTTGTAGGTCTGAGAGGGGGAGCAGGTGAGTTAATGGGAGCTACAGAATGTGACGATCCACCTATATACTAAGTGCTGCCAATCATGCCTCTAAACCTAGGCTGCTTAACCTCATGCTACCTCTTTGGTCCCATATTTTTTCCTAAAAATCATTGTTTATCAAATTTTCTACTTATATATTAATTTGAATTCAATATTTGATACAATATATGGAAAAGGAAATAAGGCAATTTGTTTAATGTCATATTCAAGTACAGATAATAAAAATGGAAGTTAACAATCGTAGAAGAAAAATAATAACAACCCTCATTCAATATGGTATAGGACAAATTCTTACAGATACAACAATATATCAACATTAAGTTGCTTATCTAGTATATTGTGGCGATAAATCAAAATGAAATAATTATTTTTTTTAATGTCATGTGATATGGGATTCGATAAAGGTAAATGAGTCCCCGATGTCTAGATTCCCGAGAAGTGTCCTGGCATGTTCAAATGCACCAATTTAAACAGTGATACTTCTTCCCTTAAGTGTACGCTTTTGAACACCTTCTTGCAACAGCATTTCTGGTATAGCTAAACTTGTAGAGGATATAGTGAATGTGTCGCTGGTCTTAATATGAAACACTAACTCTCCAGGAAATTACTAGTGGGAACTGATTTACCTAAAACACAATCAGTATATAACTTTCATAATGTCATGTTAAAAAATGGTTAAGCGAACCAACAATGGATATTAATGCATACGTGAACGTCCAGAAGAGGTTTGTGGAATTACAAATTTTGCAAAAGAACCGATCTCCCTAATCCTTTACATGCTGTTGTGACATCGCTCTCGCCTCTATCAACATACATGTCATCTGCGAGATTTAGAAAAGCTTAAAATATGTAGTATAAACCATCAAATGTGAATATATATAATAATTTCATCAAAGGAAATGAGATGTACATAATAAGGAAAGAGGTGTTATCCAGTTCATACTAAACACTTAAAGTAGAAGATCAGCCATAGAAGGAAAATGATCCTTAGTGTACGAAGTGGCAATTTTTCCTGCATACTTTATTCCTTCAGTTGGAATAATTTTGCCACATTTCTCCCAAAGGAAGGAATTACTACCATCTGGAACCAGTCACCATGTCGACATTCCTTTAGTAATATTTTCAATAAAATTCTTTTTATAATATACTAAAAAGGAAATAATTATGACATTGATTAAAAAATTCAATTACAAACACAATTTAATCACTATCATAACTTAATTGTAAAGTACAATCATCTTCTTCTTCGGATGAATAAGAATCAAACTCAGGCTCCTCTTCAGATCTCTGACCTTCATCATCCTCTCTAGATGAACTATCAACAAATTCGTTCGATGGATCATTTAAAGGTTCATTATTGTCATATGTCACAGTTTCATTTATAAATGTGACATCTTTTTGAAGCACTTCAGTGTCAACTCTCTACTCTCCTTTTTTTATGTGATTGGAAAACACCTCTAGGTTTAACTGTATAAACCGCCAACCAATCTATCTTATCGCGTCGTAAGCTTGGAAAAGGGATATAACACACCTATTTCGCTTGTATTACCAAAACAAAAGGTTCAAACTATCTCAATCTTCTGCTTATGTTGACTTTAACTAGATTGTATCAGCTATGCACTTTGGTTCCAACATTTGAAATCGGGTCATACCAGTCACATTTAAATATCACACATCGCTTAATAGGCAATTTAGGGTACTCAACTTCAAGTATTTCAATTATTTTACCATAATAATCCATCAATTTTCCTTGTATGGCAACTCCACTATTTATTGTTGTCGTGCTATGCCCATGATATTCTGTATGGTATTTGTATCCATTCATAAAAAACATTGGATACGATTTAACAGTTCGCAGAGGTCCCTTTGAAAGATCACTAACGAACTTGTTCTCTATTGGATTTTCTACAGCCTATATAAAAGAAATTATCATACCATTAATGCATAATATCATGGGAATAGTTAAATATGGTATTGAACTATTAGAATAGTTGTAAGTAAGAACTTACATATCTCTCGAACCATCGAGGAAAGTGTTTTCTAACTTATTTATTTATATCATCCTGTGTGCTGTCCAGCATTATGTCGCGTAACAATGCCTCGTACAATCTAAATACATTATTATGTTTTTCAGTAATGAACAGCACAGGAATATAAAGGAAGAAACCACAATGTTCAACTTACTGCACAAAAGGTTGAACCTCCTGATAGTTCAATAAAATGTAACCATGTGCAGCCTCAATTTCTTCCTCTATTAATATTCTTCTTGTTGGACATCCATACGTTAGTCCAGGATAGGTGAAAATGGATAAGTTATCATCAACATCAGTCGTTCCTCCCCCATCGTCATTACGAGGAACTTTTTTCTCTTGTGTGAGATGCGGCTCAAAACAATGTCCACAAAATGTATTAGCTTCCTCCATTAAATAAGCATTACATATCAATCCTTCAACTCTGGCCTTGTTTTTCATATTTTTTTAAGTGATGCAATTACCTATATTGGACAAAATGGTTATTACAACTTTATAGGAAATACATAATAATATGGTTATGGCAATAATGTTTTTTCACTTACCTCTCAAATGGATACATTCGTCGATATTGAGCTGGTTTGGCTAGTTTTGCCTTGTGTGCTAAATGCACAGGTAGATGCTCCATACAGTCAAAGAAGCTTGGAGGAGAAATCCCTTCTAACTTGCATAGATTCTCCAGGTCCGCCAACTTGAATTCAGATGATGTTAAACTTTTGAAAAACATAATTATGTTATTACTTCCCAAACCTTATTTGGTAGTAACTCCCAAAATGCAATTGGAATAAGCTTTTGCATAAACACATGACAATCATGACTTTCATTTCAAACAGTTTGTACTTCCTCAAATCCACACACCTAGCCAAGTTCGAAAAAAAACTATTGGAAAACTTCAGACTTTTCAACTATTCACACAAAAGTTCCTTTTATTTTTTGTCCAAAGTGTAACATGCTTTCAGATATTTTCTGGTGCGAAGATCTTTATGTAATTCATTCCTTCTATAAAAAAGTTGCGAATATGATTTTGCATTGTCTTTTGTCCTCCATTCAATATTCATAATAGTATTAAACAAGTTGTCAAAAATATTTTTCTCAATATACATAACATCTAGATTATGACGTATCAAATTCGTTTTCCAATATGGCAAATCCCAAAATATACTTTTTTTTCTCTAACCAAAATTTTGACTAATGCTTTTATTTACTTCATCGGCTTTAAATTCTGTTATTTTTAGCAAGTCTAATTCCTCAATCTCTTGTAAAATCGCTTTACCAACTTTTATAGGAGGAGGAGATGTTTTGACCACCCTATTCTTAATGAACTTTTGTTTATTGCACCTAAATGGATAATCTGAAGGAAGAAATTTTCTGTGATTATCAAACCAACATATTTTGCCCCCGTTTGGAAGATAAAACGCATTAGAATCATTGCCATAATAAAGACAAGCTAATTTTCCAGCTATGCTCCGTCTATATAACATTGCAAATGCTGAAAAATCACTAATGGTCCACATCAAAGCCGTCCTCAACACAAAATTCTATTTCAGAGAGACGTTATATGTTTGGACACCATATTCCCACAGATGCTGTAATTCAGATATCAATGGTTGTAAGAACACATCAATTTTATGCTTTGGATTTGTAGGCCCTGCCTTGGCACAATCATTGTCAAGAACATATATGCCTCTTTCATATACATCCAAGGAGGCAAATTATAAGGAGTTACTATGATTGGCTATGATGAATATTGCTACCCGGATTGACCAAAAGGTTGGAAACCATCCGTCGACAATCCCAACCTAACATTTCGACATTCAACTGTAAAATCAAGATGGGTGTCATTGAAATGCTTCCATGCCAGTGCATCTGATGGATGACTCATTACTCCATCTTCCTATTCGTGTTCAGCATGCCATCTCATATGAGATATAGTAATATCAGAAGCATAAAGTCTTTGAAGCCTCGGAGTTAGTGGGAAATAATACACTCACTTCCATGGTACTAATTTCTATTTCATTAAACTCTTTCTAGGCTTAAACCTAGATTGGACACAAAATTTGCACTCTTATAAGTCCACATCATCTCCTTAATACAATATACATCCCAATTTGATACAATCAATCTTTTCAACAAGCAAACCAAGACTCCTAATAAGTTTCTTCATATTGTAAAAACTATCAACCATTGTATGATCAGTAGGCAATGATTCACTGTACCATTCTAGAATTTTATCAAAACTACGATCTGAAATATGCCTTTCAGATTTTATGTTCAATATTCGAGCAATTGAAGTCAATTGGGTCATTGCCTCACAATTTGGCCACAATTATGGATCAGCTGACTGTAGTAAGTCAAAAACTTTTTTGTTTGTGGATTAGGTTCTTCTTCAAGATTTTCCCTATTTTCCTCAAAGATATAACTGACCCCATCATAAACCATTTGCATATAGGGATTTTCAATTTCTTCTACATAATTTGTTGTAAATCTAATCCCCCTTCATACTCATTTAGGTTCACAGACAATTATACTTGATTACCCCTTGAGGAGCTAGAAATGTTAGGTTCCCTATGCCGTGTCCACTCAAAATAATTAGGGACAAACCCTTTTCTCAACAAATGCCTAATAACTCCATAAATAGTAAGGAAACATTTGTGTTTGCACTTTTTACATGGACATTTGATCTTTGGCCCATCTATATATGCAGGTTGAGAACAT
>JAOSBK010046349.1:0-18686 GCA_027568895.1 Erythroxylum shatona | reverse complement strand
ATTATACTCAGAACTCAGAAGACAGAATCGTAAAATTTTTTGCTGCTAATTTTTGAGTTGGAGTACTTTAAATATATATATTGATAAAAATAAAGCAATTAGAAGGTACAAGTATAATTTAATATTTCAAGACTATTTATAAGCATTAGGACCACAAAATTACCTTTACTTTAAATTTTTTTTGTTATAATGTTAGATTATAACGTTATAATCATTTAATGACTATAATGTTATAGTCAACTATAACATTATAACGTTATACTATAACGTTATAGTCATCTACAACATCAAAGCCATGAGTTCATGGCTTTAATGTTGTAGCCATCTACAACGTTAAAGTCATGACTTCATGGCTTTAACGTTGTAGCCATTAACTTATTTAAAGAGGGGGCTGAGGGGCCCCCTCTTATAGAGGGCCCTGGGCAGGTGCCCTGCTGGCCCCTGCCCAAGGTCGGCCCTGGTCTAGATGACACTTGTCTTAAAATTAGTAAAAGGGAATCAGAGCTCTTATTTTGATTACGGTGTTCCTATCATTTTCTATTAAATGTCATCCACACATTTACGTGAATCCCGCATAAATTTATGGATGAGATTTAATGAAGCAAAGTTATAACATCGTAACTGAAACAGAAAATTTCATATGTAGCGGATAATTCTAGATATAGTTTGTCCATTCATGCTCAACATTGGACATTATGTTAGGTTAAGCAATGAGTGATGTAACTTTGGTAATGTTTGGTAAACAACTTATCAGCTATTTTCTTATTGATCGAAACATGTTAATTGTTTGACATGGATATGTTTAGTAATTAGCTTATTGGGTTAGTTGATTGAACTTAATCAGCTAATTTTAGAAAAACTCATATGTAGTAGTGTTTTGAGTCTAGAACTCAAAATTTAATGTACAAAAACCAATTTTACCTTTTAAGTTAAAGTCATTGTGCTGATATTTTGCCACAGAGAACAGTAGCCTCTTTAAAAAGATAGAAAGATAAACAAAGAACTATTTGGGAGTAAATCTCATTACCAATTTTTATGTTCTATTCATGTCAAATCAAGGAGACAAAAAGCCTTGAATCTATGTAAATCTAGGTAAGTCAGGCCTAAGACAAGAAGACCCTTTATCTCCTTTTCTCTTTATTATTTGTATAGAGGTATTCTCAAGGAGCCTAAATGCTTGCATAGAAGGAAATAATTTCTTTAAATGCCACTGGAGATGTAAAGCCCTTAAACTCACCTATCTATTATTTGCTGATGACCTATTATTGTTTTGTCATGGTGATTTAGCCTTGGCCCATACCTTACTCGATTGCTTAAGTACCTTTTCCAAATTTTCTGGCAAGGAAATGAACCTGTCCAAGAATCATTTCTTTGTTTCTCCAAATATGGACCAAATGGCCCATCAAATAGAAATCATGTCAGGTCTTAAAAGAGGTCACCTTCCCATTCAATACCTGGGGGTTCCTCTTTTAATAGGTCAGTTATCTAGGAGGGATTGTTTATCTTTGTTGGAAAAAATTGACTCCAGAGTCGACAAATGGACCCATAAAAATCTCTTTTATACTGGCAAATTGTAATTAGTTATTTCGATCCTTTCCGCCTTTCACGTTTATTAGTCTAGCCACTTCATTCTCCCAACTTCCATTATTAAAAAAATAGAGACAAAACTTAGGAATTTTTTGTGGTTGGGGAAGGTGGAGACAAAAACTCATGCTAAGGTAAAATGGAATGACATTTGTAGATCAAAAAAGAGGGTGGTCTAGCTATTAAACACTCGTCTATTTGGAACAACATGTTGGTAGGTTAAAGAATTTGGGTTCTTTAATGATAGGGAAGCTTTATGGGTCAGATGGGTTCACACAATTATTCTGAAAAGGAAACATTTCTGGAGCACCTCTCCTAACATCTATAGTTCGTGAAGTTCGAGAAAGATTTTGTATGTTAAGGATCAAATTAGGAACCAATTCAGATTTAGAATAGGAAATTGAAACTCTACTTTCTTATGGTAGGATCCATGGCATCCGAGAGGTATCTTGATGGCTCACTCTACTTCTAGGGTGATCAATGGGTCTGAGCTTCCTATGACTACAAGAGTGTCTGAAGTAATCAGAAATAATGAATGGTGCTAGCATGAGACAATAGTTGGGATTATTAGTAACCTATAACCTTTACAATACCATCCAGATTTTTCAAGAGAGGATAGTTTAGAATTGCTAGCTAGCCCTTCAAAGAAGTATACAAATGCTTCATTAGACACTTTCATAAGACCTCCAAATGAGACAGCTCTTTGGTATACTTGTATGGAATAAAAGGAATAGTCATAGGTGTTCCTTCATCCTATGGTTAGCCTTCCTGAATAGATTGCAGACAAGAGACAAGCTTCTTGTCCACCATACCCCAAATAGGTGCTCTTTATGTGTTTCAGACTTGGAGACTATTGAACATTTATTCTTTGAATGTCCTTTCTCTAAAACATTTTGGTTAAACAGTCTAAACCACTTCCAAATACACCTACTCACCTGAAAAATCTTCAGTCCATTTTAATGTGGGTTAACCAATCACCTACTTTTAGAAACTGTGACATAAATACCTTCTTCATTATCCTTTTCGTTATTGTATATAACCTATAGACTGAAAGAAACTTGTGAACCCTCAAAGATGAAGCCTTGGACGTAGGGAACTTCAACACGAGAGTGATCTTTCAAGTTATGGAACATCTCGGCTCAAACACTAAGAGAAGGTAAAATGTATGTGTTTCTTATTTCTAATGAAATGTCTATAGGCTTGAATTCAAGTCTAAGTTAGGGAAAAGAGAGGGCAATCCCAATACCTACTTGATTGGTATAAAAGGAGAAACAAAAGATAAAGAGAAAGCCTCAATCTCCACTAAACTTCGATTATAAAAACATGGTGACCAACGCTACAAGGGGATCTCCTCCGAATAAGAGTCAAAGAGCCTCTAACCCATGGATGTTGCTTGGAAAAGAAGGAAGTCCAGATCGGGTTTTCAATGGAAGGTGGTTTAGTTTGCTCCTATCTCATCACTTTGGAATCCAACACTAAAAAGATGTTATCTACTAGTCAAATCAACACTAAAAAGATGTTTAACAACTAATTTTATCAAGCATCATTAATAAACAGTTGATTTATCCACTGATCAAATCAGTTGATAAAATCCGCAGTTAATTAACCATTGATAGAATCAGCTAACAGCTAATGCAATATGCTGATTGTCAAACAGGGCCTTTGAATAGTGATTCCTCTTAAATTATTGTATTTTATTGTAAATAATCTCTTAAAATCTTACCCTATGCACCTAGGGATTGCCATTAACCCTAAAGATTTCCATCAAAAACAACCAATGCCATGTAGAATTATTCGAAATAATATTTTTCATGTATATATTAAATTATCTTATTCCACTGAAATTATATTTAGAACTTACTACCTATTATTAGTAATCAAATTAATGTTTTGGAGTTACAAATTTAAGGCATAACTATTCTTATAATTATATTCTTTCTTCATTAACTAATTTAAACAAAAACACTTTTTAGTTATGAAAAAGTCCAATATGTAAAAAATTATCATTGAAAATTTTAAAATTTGATTTATTTTCTTAAAGAGATAAAAATTGAGTAGCTTAGTCTCACGAGAATTCGACGGAGAGAAGGCAAACATTTTTTATTTTTTTACTTTATTTTCATGAATATTATTTTAAACAATTTATACTTGAATAAAGTTATATTTTTACTAAAAATTCCTACGGTAACACGTGTTTAATTTTAAAAGCTTCATACACAAGTTTATTTATTTTAACTAATTAACCATTAATTGATTACGTATTTTTATTGTTTTAAGATATTTATTTATATAGAACTTATAAATTGTAATCTTATGATGACTTTTCTCACTTGAAATTATTTTTTATTGTACATAATAATAAGATACTATATTAATGATTTAAATAATATTTTAAGATATACTCGTCGAGGTAAGCTAAAGCCGACTAACTTAGGCCGGATCGTGCAAGGCTTGAAAATATGCTTATGTACTGAACATGAGTGTATATCATCTGATTATGATTTATGCGTGTGATCCTATTGTGGAGCTTTTTCGTAAATGTTGATGGACATTGGACATTGGACAATTGCCAAGAGTGGAAAATTTGGAGTTGGCCAAACTTATGTGTCCATTCATTATTGTTTATGTGATGTTTATGCAAACCTTTAACTCCAAAATTTATTTTCCTTCCAAACCTTGATTTCTCAAAATCCAATGGGTGTTTTGCAGCTCAAGTACAAGTTTACTACACAAGAAATTAACTAAAAACTTTTTTATCAAAGGGTAAAAGATGTCAAATTTTTTAATAATTTTATTCATTTAAAAAAATTTTCATTAAAATTTAAGATGACTAAAATATATTTTATAATTTTTAAAAAACAATTATTTTATAATATTTGTTATTAATCCACAATAATTTGCATTTGAATAATTAAAATTTTCATATTTATAGTAAATTGTTTTTTGAATAATTTTATTCATAAAATTATTTAAAAAATGTTGGACGAAGAAATATCAAGATAGACCAAATATTTCCCATAATCTTAGGTTTGGAGAGCCAATAATTGATGAAAAGTTGGCATGCGCTTGTTAAAGGGTAGTAAACATTATAATTGTCTGGCGTTATATTAAAAGCAGCAAAAGGTAAAAAGAAAGAAAAAAAGAACAACTAAAGTTAAGTGATATAGCAACACCATGAGACTCGTGAAACATTCAAGATTAAAATTCTTTACTGTTTTCTCTTTTAGGTGTTCCTCTTTGTACCCTGTATATGCTCATACTAATTCTAATGAACAGTGGCGAAAAACACTAAAGGTTTTTTATAAGGACTGACCTTAATATGGAAGTGGTTGATCGATTCTCTATTTGCTAGTCCATGTTTCAGGGTTGACTACTAGAGTCACCGTTAATCTACGCCCCAAAGTCTAAGTCTTGATGACATGATTCAAGTGATGAGGAATGAAGGTAGTTTTTCTCTTGGATTGTAATGAATATTATCTTTTTTTCACCCCTTTATTCCTCTTTTTATATTAGGACAAACATAACCGACATAAGTTAACATGGTCGTTCGTGATGTGCAACTGCTGACAACTCCCAGTTGGTCACATAAGCCACGAGTTATATCTTCTCTCTAAAATTTCACGTGTCATAATGAGAATGGGAGGTGTGACCATTAAAGAACCAATAATGTTATATTAAGTTACCATCTAACTAACTTAATACTTTCTCCCCTAAATCACCCAAAATATCACCAAATGCATACACTATTCCTTTATGCTCATAGATATATCATAAGATAATACACCAAGTATAATTGCTCAGGCTGATATGGTGATGAAGGAAAAGATTCTTCGTTAGACACTCATAATAATGCATCTTAGGTTAACTGCTTTCCTAATGTGCACCACTGGACTGTATACATTTTAGCACTTGGAAAAATGCACTAAAGTAGCAACACCAAGCCTTGACTTCAAATTATAATTCTAAGTCGAAGGGTTTCATTCGATTAGACATCATAGTCTATGGGATCATACAGCAACAGAGAAAGGGATTTGACAATCACTTCACAAGAAGGTCATTATATAGCACATAGAGTATGAAATGTGTGTCATAGCATAGCTCCTACTAAGTTAGGCATGTCACTCTTTTTATGCCATGCAAATCATGAATCTAGCTTTGCTTAAAAACTAAGCCGAGCCACCAGATTAAAATACCTAATGGTAATCTTGACACTCAGGTGATTACCTATATGACAAGGTCAATCAGAAGCCTGGTATATGGTGACATTACAATGTGCCTTATCATGTAATTATGTACCAATGATGAAGGATCATTGCCATCCCATATCGACTGGAAAGGAGAACGAAGCACTCTTTATAAGAGTGTAGAAACCTTTCCTTTGTGGACGCGTTTTTATCCCTTCCCTCTGGGTCAGAAGGGGAAAAGTAAAACTGTGCGGGCTGAGGCCCAAAGCGGACAATATCTGCAAGTGGGTGGACTAGGCTGTTACATTTGGTATCAGAGCTAGTACCCAAGCGATATGCCAGCGAGGACGTCTGGCCCCTAAGGGGGGAGGATGAAGGATCATTGCCATCCCATATCGACTGGAAAGGAGAACGAGGCACTCTTTATAAGAGTGTAGAAACCTTTCCCTTGTGGATGTGTTTTCATCCCTTCCCTTTGGGTCAGAAGGGGAAAAGAAAAATCGTGCGGGCTGAGGCCCAAAGCGGACAATATCTGCAAGTGGGTGGACTGGGCTGTTACGTTTGGTATCAAAGCTAGTACCTAAGCGATATGCCAGCGAGGACGTCTGGCCCCCTAAGGGGGGAGGATGAAGGATCATTGCCATCCTATGTCAACTGGAAAGGAGAACGAAGCACTTTTTATAAGAGTGTGGAAACCTTTCCCTTGTCGACACGTTTTCATCCCTTCCCTTCGGGTCAGAAGGGGAAAAGCAAAACCGTGGGGGCTGAGGCCCAAAGCAAACAATATCTGCAAGTGGGTGGACTGGGCTGTTACAAATATTATACGTGAGCATGAAATGCATTTCTCAAATGTCTCATTGCTATTTCTCAATTACAAAAATCTAGGCTTCTAACCCTTTGTATGGGAACGGGATGTTACATTTGCACACTATTATAAATGGTTGAATGAACTCACACCTATCTGATGTGAGATTCTTGACACACTCGCTTCAGCCTAAAGCAGGGCTGAACATCTGTTGGCATATTGGGCAAAGGGACAGAACTGGGTACTACCCCAAACCATCAAGACAAATAGGCTCTGATACCATGTTTAAAGTCCTAAGTCACGCCTAAAATCTAGCTTGAGAAGGGAGGTTTGCACACTATTATAAATGGTTGACTGCACTCATACTTGTCCGATGTGGAATTCTTGACACAGACACACAAGCTATAAAATGGAATCGTGTATCACTTACAAGTGTTTGAGAAGAACTAGAGCGCTATTATTACTTCAAGACTTGCAGGAATGGGGACCTTTAGCCTCTATTTGGTTGGGCTGATATTAGTAGAGTTTTTGTAAATAGAACTTTTTTTGTAAATCTTTTATGAGAAGAACTTTTCTAAAAACCTCGTTGACAGTTTGATTGTCATTTAAAAAAGAGCTTTATATGGTAGATTGTTTGAAAACATAAAAATAAAAAAGTACTTTTAATTTTATCTATATTTTATTTTGTTATAAAAATTATTTATGCATATAAATATTATTTAAACTATATTAAACAATATGTAAAGCATAATATATTAATTATTATATAATTTTAGACCATATGAAATGTGTATGTGTAAAACATATCTAAATATTTTAAACAATATATTAATTATTTATGCATATAAATATTATTTAAAGTATATTAAACAATATGCAAAGCATAATATATTAATTATTATATAATTTTAAACTGTGTGAATCATAAATGAAAATATATCTCACCAAATCTTATATATGGATTATAACATAAGTAAAACTAATATCAAAAATAAATATTAAAACATATTAAAAAGCCAAAATATTATATAATTCCCAAAATAAACTGAAGATGGGTTTGTGGGAATTATGTGTAAAATATAAAGGCAAAATAGACTAAAAAATAGACTCATTAATTGATATGAAAAATTTACTTTTGAGAAGCTCCAAATTTGAGTTTCTTAAAAAAGTTGTATTTTAGCTGCCAAAAAAACTATATTTACTAAAAAAGTGATTTTTTATTTTACAGCTAAACACTCATTTTTCTTAAAAAAAGCTTTTACGGTGAAAAAAGTCCTTATTCACCCACCAAAAGCTCAACCAAATAGACACTTAGTTCCATCCATTCATTTACTCGTTAACAAGTTACTAAATATAATAAGCATCAATTAAACATAGTAATTAACAATAAAATTAAAAGTAGTTGACGAAAAGGGTTTGGTGTGGGCAAAAGGAAGAGTAAAGAGTGAGTATTTAATATTAGTATTAGTATTAGTATTATTATTACCTACTTCAAAAAACTTTTTTGTTTTTAGGGTTAGGGTCACATTGCTTCTGTAGATGTGGATATGTGTGTATGGTTTAGAAAATTAACTACGAAACTA
Source organism: Erythroxylum shatona (assembly GCA_027568895.1). Lineage (NCBI taxonomy): Eukaryota > Viridiplantae > Streptophyta > Magnoliopsida > Malpighiales > Erythroxylaceae > Erythroxylum > Erythroxylum shatona. The sequence goes on along the minus strand of JAOSBK010046349.1, from coordinate 10,530 downwards.
ATTATTACCCTATGATAATATAATTTGTTAATATTTGATGTAGTTGTCAACGGACATCATCCATATTCCTCCTCTGACGACTTACCACTCTATTAATGATGCATATATCATTCTAGTACCCTTTTCTGTCTCTTCACCCATTTTGTTTGTCTTAATTACTTACAATATTGAATGGCTTTCATATTTTGATACTTAGTTCCTATATCTAATTTCCTGTCTTTATTGAGTCCTGTTTAATGGGAGAATTTCAATATGAAAATATGGCTAAATATTTCATTTACAATTTAATTTTTAAAAAGGTTTTAAGTAATTCTCTGTCGTTATTTATAATATTGTATTATATTTTAATATTCTCAAAATAGTTAATAGCACTTATACTTAAGTTTCTTTCAATTTTTTAAAATTAAATCATTAACTTAGTTGAATGTACTAGAAGTTAATATAATTTTAAAATATTAATTAAAGGCGTGAATAAAAGCTCAACATTTCATAAAAAATATTATTTATTATACCACGTTTGATCATAACTTGTAATAAAAGTTAGGGGTGGAGAATGGAGATTATAAGTGAGATCTTTGTCCAATTTTGCTCTGTACAACCTTATCTAATGACCAAAATGACAGTCTCTAAATTCATGTCTAATAGTTAAAATGACGTCGTTTTAGACATTAGACAAGATTGGATAAGGTAAAATTAGACAAAAGATTTAAATTCAGGAGATTATCATGTAACATCACATATCAAATGATGCATGCATTACCTTTGAATGATCATCCTCGAAGCCACAGGTAAATTCAACTCCATAAACCTATTGGTTAGAAACTCCTTTTAATGCATGTTGTTGCTTCATAAACAATATAAAGGGCCAATGCTTAGCGCTGATGATTATGAACATCTGAAACTGATGGCACAGAAAATGAGTGAATGACTTTCTTAACTCCCTTGCATATCGGACGCTCAGATCACCCATAACATTGGACAACTTTCCATGGCCTATCAGAATCACTACTGTTAGTAGAAAGTTGATCGCTACAATAGGATACCTGTAAACATTTTCTACTTTAATGTTGGTCTTGCAATGATATGGAGTCCTTGCCTCTTCTCTTGCCCTGAAGTGACATGAACATTAGATTAAGCTAGTTTGATCTTTGATATTTTTTACTACTCTAATTTTATAAACTTCTGCATCTTTTCAGTTCAACAAAGACAGAGACTCACATTTCCACCACCTCAAAGACCTGCATCTCAACTAGTGATTCCATTTTCATATACTTCTTCAAGATTATAGGCTGCTTGATGAACTCCTCTTGTTGTCAAGTGTGCATAAGAAATTTATTTCATAACACGACATCCAATCACTGTCTACATTTTCAAAAACTTATGTTATTGGGAACTGAACCAACAACTTGATAGCTGAACCAATCTGGTATCTCTATAGGAAGAATGTCTTAGAAATTTAGATAGAAGGTGTCGGATCACTTCATGCAGCGCCATGCAAACGACGTAAAAGAATCGGGTTAAAGAAATTCAAGAAGAGTTAGTTGGATTAGCTGTTAGATGGTAGTTAGAAAATTGAGATGTTATAAATACTGTGAATTCACAGAAATTGTATACATACATTTTGTACTTTGATATTGAATAAAAAATCAAACGAAATCTCAACGTGTTGTTGAGTTCTTGTAGCGTGCTCTGTTTGCCCCTGTTTCCTTGTGCTTTCTCTCTCTAAACTTCGTTCTTTAAAATTCCAGTAGTTTTGTGCTTAGTTTTGTGTATGATAGATAGATAAAATCAAAGTGGTATCAGAGCTAGATTCTTAAGGGATCCGTAAAGGTGTAGGCAAGGATCTTGGCTCGAAAGATTATCCCTTTCCCGTGTAAGGCACAACTACGAGAGAGGAGTACTCAGAGATGGCTGAGAGCTCAACTCAGAGTCTGTAACTTGCGATCTTCAATGGAGAAGGATATCAGATCTGGGAAATCAAGATGGAAGCACACCTGTAAGGATAGGATTTGTAGGAACCTTTTGATGAAGACTATATGGTTGAGGTTCCAGTCGAAGATGCTCCGATTGCTCAATTAAGGTGGTTAAGGGAGAGGGTGACAAAGAAGGCCCGAGCTAAATCTTGCCTATACCATTCTGTTGCACCCTCAATTTTCACTCAAATCATGGTACTTGGCTCTGCGAAAGAGATTTAGGATTTCTTGAAGAGCAAATATGAGGGTGGCGAGAAGGTGAAAAATATGAAAATACTGAATCTATTGAGAGAATTTGACAGAATGCAGATGAAGGAAGATGAATTAATCAAAACTTATTGTGAGAGATTAATTCAACTTGTAGATCAAATCAGACTCTTAGGAGCCGAGTTCAAAGATCAGAGATTAGTGCAGAAGTTGCTTGTGTCCTTCCTTGAGAAGTATGAAGCCACAATAGTCTCTCTTGAGAACTCCAAAGATATTGGGCAAATTAAGCTTGCGGAAGTTGTGAGTGCTTTGCAAGCTCAAGAGCAGAGGTATTTGATGAGAAAGAATGAAGTGGCTGAAGGAGCGTATAGAGTCTTTGCCAAGACTGAAACTCAAGAAAAGTTTAAGAAGAAGAGAAAAACTAAAGGAGGGTCAAGTGTTCAAAGCTCTCAAACACGCTAGAAATATGTTGGCAAGAATGCAGGAGGAGATAAGGCGAATAAGTATAATCCTTGTCCTTGTTGTGGTAAGTCGAATCATCTTGCCTTCAGATGCTGGAAGAGGCTAGATGTTGAATGTAGAAGATGTCATCAGAAAGGGCACATGGAGGCAATTTGCAAGAAGCAAACTACACAAGTGGCAGCCAACGTGCAAGTCACTGAAGAAGAAGAAGAGCAACTTTTTGTGGTGACTGGCGATCTTGTTAAAACTTGTCCATCTGATTGGCTGATTGATAGTGGATGCATGAGTCACATGTCTCTAGATACAAATTATTCAAGTCATTGTATAAAGATGTGAAGGCAAATGTGAAGCTTGGAAATGGAGATTGCATCCAAGTGGAAGGGAAAGGTGAAGTGGAAATTGTAACCAAGAAAGGTGCCAAGATCATATCAAATGTTCTTTATGTGCCCAAGATACGGCATAATCTCTTAAGTGTAGCTCAGTTGATTGAAAGAGGTATGTCTATTCATTTTGAATCCAATGTTTACAAAGTTTTTGATAATGCTGGCCAAGAGATTCTGAGCACCCGTATGAAGAACAAGAGCTTCTCCATGAGACCTGACGAGTTGCAACAGGAGGCACTAGTGGGTGACATCACTGAGCTAGATCTTTGGCATGGAAGACTTGGGCACTATCATATGAAGGGGTTGGAAGCAATAAAAAAGAAAAACATGGTCAAAGACTTACCATCAATTCCATACGATCATGCTGCATGTAAGGTTTGCATGATGGGTAAGCAAACACGTACACCTTTCTTGAAGTCAAAATGGAGGGTTGAGGAAAAACTTCAGCTATTACATATGGATGTATATGAACCTATGCCTGTAGCATCTTTGAATGGAAACATATACTTCTTGCTGATCATAGATGATTACTAAAGGTTCTCGTGGATATTTTACCTTAAAAGTAAGGGAGAAGTTGCAAGAGTGTTTCAGGAGTTTAAAGCTTTTATAAAGAACCAATCTAGACTGAGCATTAAGTTTGTAAGAACAGACAATGGCTCAAAGTTTACTTCTAATTATTTTGAGTTGATTTGTAAAACTGCAGGAATCAAGCATCGACTTACCACGCCCTACACTCCACAACAAAATGGGGTTGTGGAGAGAAGAAACAGAATCGTGGTGGAAATGGCAAGGTGTATGCTGGAGGAGAAGAAGCTTCCGAAGGAATTTTGGGCAGAAGCTGCATCCACCACTTACTTCTTGCTGAATAGGTTGCATACTCAGGCTCTCAAGGATAAGACACCACATGAGATGTGGCATGGTGTCAAGCCAAAACTGAGAAATCTGAAAGTATTTGGATCGCTATGTTGTGCTCTAATTACTCAAACCAAAAGAAATAAACTTGATAGCAAGACTGAACCTGCAATCTTCATGGGGTACTCTGAAGTTAGTAAAGGGTACAGATTGTACTATCTGAATCAGAAGAAAGTAAAAGTGAGTAGGGATGTGCATTTCTTTGAGAATGAGCACTGGAATTGGTTTGGAGAAAAGGAGAAAAATGGGGTTGGAAGGCAGAAAATTATACTACCTTCGAATATCCCATCAACTACAAGTAATTCAGGCAATCATAATGATGAGGAAGAGGTAGAACCAGGAGAGGAAGTAGATCTAGAGTTACAGCATGACCAGATTAGATGGAATTCTGAGGAGGAGAATGTACAGAAGGGTTAGACGATGATTATGATTATGTGCCAGTGAGAGGGACAAGAAGCCTGGAAGAAATCTATGAAAGGAGCAATGAAGCAATACTGAAGCCTTTTAGAGTTCAAGAAGCCTTGCAAAATCTGAAATGGTTTGAAACTATTAAGGAAGAGATGTTCATGATTAACAAGAATGAAACATGGACTTTAGTAGAAAAACCTCCAGATAAGAGAGCCATTAGGTTAAAATAGGTGTTTAAAACAAAGTTGAATCCAAATGGTTCAGTCAATAAACTTAAAGCAAGGTTGGTTGTGAAGGGTTATGCACAAATCGAAGGACTGGATTTTGGAGAAACATTTGCTCCAGTAGCAAGGATTGAAACGATTAGACTCTTATTGGCACTTGCAGCTGAGAAAGAGTGGAAGGTACATCAAATGGATGTAAAATCCGCCTTCCTCAATGGTGTTTATATAAGAAGAGATTTATGTTCAATAGCTAGAAGGATTTGTGATAGAAGGAAGGGAAGAATGGTTGTACAAATTAAACAAGGCCCTTTATAGGTTGAAGCAAGCCCCTCGGTGTTGGTAGTCTAGAATTGATGCTTTCCTCCTAGAGATTGAGTTCACGCGAAATTGTAGTGAACCAACACTGTATGTGAGGATACAATAGAGTGATGTATTAGTAATCTCAACTTATGTGGATGATTTGATGCTAACTGGAAGTTCAGAAGAGTAGATAGAGTCTTTTAATCATCAATTTTGTAGAACCTTCGAAATGACTGATCTGGGAATGATGAAGTATTTCTTGGGGATGGAGATACTTTAGTATGAAGGATATATCATTGTAAGTCAGAAGAAGTATGTTTGTGATGTGCAGAAGAGATTTAAGTTGGATCAATGTAAGCAAGTATCAACTCCAATTTGTCCGAAAGAAAAATTGATGAAGAAGGAAGATGGAGATGAAGTGGACAGGAAGAATTACAGGAGTATGGTGGGTTGCTTAATGTACATTACGGCTACTAGGCCTGATATTTTGTACTCTGTTAATGTGCTTTCCAGATATTTAAGTGATCTTGGAAAGCAACATTTAGTTGCTACGAAGAGAGTTTTAAGGTATCTAAAAGGGACGATCAATTATGTTTTAGTGTATGAGAAGATTGGGAGATACGAGCTTATGTGTTATGTAGATAGCGACTGGGGTGGAGCAACAGAAGATATGAAAAATACTACTGGCTATTGTTTAACAATGGGTTCAGCATGTTTTACATGGACTTCAAAGAAGCAAGAATTGGTGGCACTCTCAACAGTTGAAGTTGAATTGGTTGCAACAACGGTAGCAACAAAACAGGTGATATGGGTTAGAAAATTACTTGTGGATTTACAGGTTCATTTGACAAGGGCTACGGTGATATATATTGATAATCAGGCAACAATATCGATTTCAATGAATTTGGTTTTCCACAGTAAAACTAAGCATTACAAGCTTAGATTCTGAGGGATATATAACAAGAAGGGGAGCTGAAGCTTAAGTATATTCATACGGATGATCAAGCTGCAGATCAGTTTACAAAAGGTTTTAATGTTTCACGATTTGAATAGTTGAGGAAATTGGTAGGAATTCAGAAGCTGAATTTCTGATCCAAGGAGGAGTATGTAGGAAGAATGTCTCAGAAATTTATATAGAACGTGTCGGATCATTTCATGCAGTGCCATGCAAACGACGTAAAAGAATCAGGTTAAAGAAATTCAAGAAGAGTTAGTTGGATTAATTGTTAGATGGTAGTTAGAAAATTGAGATGTTATAAATACTGTGAATTCACAGAAATTGTATACATACATTTTGTACTTTGATATTGAATAAAAAATCAGACGAAATCTCAACGTGTTGTTGAGTTCTTGTAGCTTGCTCTGTTTTCCCCTGTTTCCTTGCGCTTTCTCTCTCTAAACGTCATTCTTTAAAATTCCAGTAGTTTTGTGCTTAGTTTTGTGTATGATAGATAGATAACATCAATCTCATTCTTAGGAGTGTAGCTATTATAAAGCCACCCTTGAGAATCGACTGTTTCATAAAGAACCAGAAACCAATATTGGAAAATGCTTCAGTGATGTACAATACAAGATGAGGTCCTGGTGTAATTCACCCCTTAACTTGTTGCTATTGTAATTTAGAAAGAGAGTCAAAGAAAAACCTGTAAAATATTGTTTCTGGAGCTAGTTGATAAACTGTTACACCTTTCCATCTGAATAATGGATTTTTCACCTTTATCCAAGCCCTAAATCTCAACCAATCCTTCGCAACTAGACAGTGACAACATCAATCTGTTATCGAAGTATACCGAGAGGCTTTTCAATGATGTACAATCTTCTACATGCAAATAACATAATTTTGGTGAAAGCTCTGAAATTGACTGAAGATTTGAGCAGGACTTGAGAAATAAGTACTCCACCTTAGAAAGTTTACTTATGCTAGTACGAAGATTGACGAAATGATTTCCCTCACTACAAAAAAAAATGCAATTTGCAATGTTTTTTAATAAAACGTTGTGAATTGTTCAAACTTTTTGTGATATTTTAAAAATGTCACAAAAGATTCAATTTTCCGTGACATTTTATAAAAACGTCACAGATTTGTCTAAATTTTTGGGATGTTTTTTCAATAAAACATTGCAAAATAGAAACCGCAACATTTTGTTGAAGAAAACGTCACAGAAGGGTTAGTTAAATAGTTTTTCTTCAGAAGCAAAATGACATCGTTTGGTATAAAACCAAACGACGTCGTTTTTGTTTTCTTAAAACCTACCGAAGTCCCTCCTCCCCCTGCCCCCTAAAGTTTTGTTCTCCGCCATTATATGTCGCCTTCATTTTCCTGATATCCAAATAGAGACTATCAACTCTTGCCCTACACACCAGTGTCTAGGAATTGCTATTTCCCTTTGTTCCTTCTAGTTCCCACCAAGAACCTTACGAGGAACGGGCATTATTAATTGGTAAGAATTGTCATTCAATGTTTATAACTTTCTCCTACATTTTCTCAGAAAAATGGCTAAGTAATGATTAATTAACCTAAATAGTGTTATTATGGTACTGCTTGTGTAGTGACACCAAGGGGTTGACGTATCTCACGCCTGCTGTCGTCTGCTCGGTCTCTCCTCTACAGGTTTGCATTTGAGTTACTCCTCTCACCTTCGAAAACACTCTCTATACTAGTTAGGATCGTATTTTATCGCAGTTCCTTTGTCTATAGTCACCTTTCATGGGATGCATACATTCTGCTTTTCCAACAAAAATCATGTATTGACCATGTTGTTTGACATCATTCATAATGCTGTAGCAGGTTTGAATCATCCCATTTTGCCTAATGCTTCCATCTTGCATGTCTTGCCTACTGTTTGGTTATAGTTGACTCTAGGGAAGGTGGAAATCCTTGATGATTATTTAGGATGAACGATTGCCCTTTAAAGAGGGATAGTTAACGAGATTATCTATATATCTATTTACTGAAAATCTTCTCGGCTGGAGTGTTTGAAATTTTAGGGGATTATCTATATATCTATTTACTGAATCATCCTAACATTAGTGTGAAAATTAGGTTTTACTTGTATCTCTTAGCAAACTACTTAACTGTTTTCTGCAGCATACCAACATAACAAAACTTAATAGACATGAACCTCCTTCTACACATATTCCTTGAAACTAAGGAGTTGTCACTGTCTATATATATGTATGTATTGGCATGTTGGGTTATAGAGACAAATAGGGTCATTAGTTAAGTAGACCAAGTTACAAATAGCAAAGAAAAAATCACATAACAATTTTCCAATCATTCATAACCAAAGAATGCAACACTTATAGCGATTATCAAAACATTCAAACACAATGAATTCAACAATTTCCATAATTTATCAATTCATTCATAAATAATGAATTTCAGAATTTTTATCAATTTATCAACTCATTTAAAACAATAAATTTAACCCTTGTAACAATTTTTCAAAAATCATTCGGAAACAATAAAATTCGAAAATACTTTCTTTCTTGATTTTTCAAAAACACATAATTGGCTTATAATTCAAATTATAAACATGGTACCCACCTCATTTCCATGCTTGGAACTTGTTCAAAGCCTCAATTTCTCCATTGCCTCACTTAAATTCCCTAATTCATGACAAAATCCCTAATTAATAAACATCCAAAATTGAACATCACATAGGGCATAATCACCAAAATTAACTTTAGAAATCACAAACCCATAACATTTCCAAGCTATCTAAACCAAAATCTCTTTAAAATTTCAAAGATCAAAAATCGTCTCTTACCTTAATCTTCTCCAAATCCGAAATTTCTTGTCTCATCTTGGAGCTCTCATCTTCTTCCATCTTTTTCCCTCTTGGATCAACTTAAAAATCACTCTTGAAGCTTACTAAAATTCGAACCCTAAGCTTTCTCTTTCTTCTTTCTTCTTCTCCCATCCGAAGCACACTTCTCTTCTCTTTTCTTTCCTTCTTTCTTTTTGTTCTTTTCTTAAAGTTTCGTGCTTCTCCTCCCTCTTAAACGACAGCCCTCAATTCTTGCCTTTAATGAATGCAAAATGACCTATTTGCCCTTCCTTAAAAGCCTTATGACTTAAAACCTTAAGTACTCTTCCAATTTTGCCCTTTATGCATTTCTAACACTTTAATTCTAGCACTTTAATTTAATTTAATCCAATCAATTTATGTCATATGCTCTTACTCAATTTAACATGCTAATTACTCACATTAACATGCTAATTAATTCATAAAAAATCATAAAATAAATTAAAGTCTCAAAATATCATTAAATCATGATTAACTTATGATATTTTTCTAATCATTAAAATGAAGGAATTTGCTAAAACTTCCTTCTATAGAAATGTTCCTCATTGCCTCAATTTCATAATGACACCTAAAATCATTCAATTTGGTTCAATACTCTAAAAGTTATACTCCAAACATTTCGGACTATTCTGATGCTAAAATATTTTCCTGCGATTTACTTCCATCCAAAAATTGATATTATTAAAGACTAAATTGAAGCTCAATTTCTTCATAACATTTGTATCCCTATTTCTCTAGTTTAATCCAAATTAACAATCACCTCATTTGGATGATTAGAGCAAAAGTTATGGCTTAAACACTTTCAGCTCTTACTAATCCAAGACTGAACACTACACCCAACTTCAATTTAGAAATTGAAAGTCTTAGGGGCTAAATTGAAATTCAATGCCTTCATATGACTTGTAGCCCCATGTCTCTTGTTTATTTTGCAACAAGAATCAACTCAATTGGATCTCCAAAGACCAAGAATTTACCAAAACACTAAACCATGGTCAGAAAATTATCTGACTCACTTTGATTAAATCAATCTCTTTCAATTAAATCTCAAAAATTCACAATTTTCCATGGAGAGATATAGGGATGTCTTAGGAATCCAACGCTTTGAAAATCAAGTCAATCAGATGTCGGATGGAAAAGTTATAAGCAAAAGATCGGAAGAGGGTCGGATTAGGAGAGGAAATAGCAAAAATCAAGAAAAATCAAAACGTGGCGTTCTGGCTTGCATGCTCGCGATCGCGAGGAGGGCATTTACGCTCGCCCTCGTGAGTGGCTCGCGAGGGCGAGCTAGTCACCCTGGTGAGGGCGTCGCGATCGCGACAGCTCGCGAGCTGTCGCGATCGCGACGGGCGCTAGGGCACAGTGCCCTGACCCCCTCCGACCCTTTTTCTTTTCTTTTTTTTCCCAAAAATTCCCAACTTCCACACTTCATATCTTTTGACTCAAGAGTCCAAAATTTACAAAATTAGTATCAAAAGAAAGCTGAAAGGAAGCTCTACAACTTCCAGGAAGAACTTAAAAATCAATTCCATCTCTAAAGGGGTCAAAATCTCACTCAAAATTTCTGTCCCAAAATCATGTCACCCTAAACAGTCACATAAATTTTAAAATTTCTATCTTTCAACTCGAAGGTCCAAAAATGTCATAATTTATATCAATGAAAAGATCAAAATGCAGCCTACAACTTTCATGAAGGACTGAAAAATCAATTTAACCTCTAAGGAAGTCAAATTTCCAATCAAAGTTTCTGTCCACTAATGATCATCCCAAACAGTAACAGAAACTTCTAAAATTTATAACTTCACATTCCATGGTCCAAAATTTCCATACTTTACATCAATGGAAAGATCAAAAC